>APFE030154498.1:4555-21471 GCA_000404065.3 Pinus taeda | reverse complement strand
CATGTTGATGATGTTATTTTCACAGGTAATAATGATCAGCTCATTAAGAATTTTAAATCAGTCATGAAAGAGGAATTTGAAATGGCTGACATGGGTTTCTTGAGATACTTCTTAGGCATAGAAGTAGATCAAAATGAAAAAGGAATTTTTATCTCACAGGCAAGATATGTAAGTCAAGTATTGAGCAAATTTAACATGCAAGAATGCAAGGCAGCGATCACTCCCAAAGTGATGGGATTAAAACTCAGCAGAGAGGACAGCAGCAAGGATTTTGATCCTAGTTTGTACAAGAGTATTGTAGGCAGCCTTATGTATTTAACAGCAACTAGGCCTGATATTATGTATGCTGTTAGTTTAATTTCCAGATTCATCGAGAGGCCAAACGAGGCACATTGGCAGGAAGCAAAAAGAATTTTGAGGTATGTCAAAGGTACCAAAATGTTTGGAATTTTATATAATGTCTCAGAACATTCAGATTTGGTTTGGATACACAGATAGTGATTGGGCTGGAAGTGTTGATGATTGGAAGAGCACTTCCGGTTATGTTTTTCATATGGGTTCAGGAGCCATTTCATGGGCTTTTAAGAAGCAATCCATTGTAGCATTGTCTACAGCAGAGGCTGAATATGTGGCAGCTACAGCAGCAGCATGTTAAGCAGTTTGGATGAGAAGGATGTTGAGGAGCTTAGGCCAAGAGCAGGCAAAAGCGACAGTGATTTTTTGTGACAATAGCTCAGCTATTGCATTGTCAAAGAATTCAGTGTTTCATAAGAGAACGAAACACATTGATACAAGGTTTAACTACATCAGAGAATTGGTGAACAATGGAGAAATTGTCCTAGAACATTGCAAGACTCATGAACAGGTTGCAGACATCTTGACAAAGCCATTGGATCAGGAAAGCTTTGAATTTTTGAGGAAGTGTCTGGGTATGACCGAATGCCCAGCAGTTGAAATTAAAGGGGAGTGTTGAATTTGTAATTTCAACCGCGCCGCCGTACCAACGCCAAAACCGTCGCAGAAAACCACAAACCGCCAGTAACCTCATCGGACCGCTTTTTGTTTGCAGATGGTTTCTGTACAAACGACTTCGATGAGATATAGTGTTGACGCGTGGATGTGGGGTGACATCACCCTCTGACACTTATCAGACGATAAAAGTCGGTCAAAACTGGTCATCCGATATCCGTCCGATCGCAAGGGAGCTTCTCCGCTGTTGATTGCTCCAAGGTGCATACGGGGCCTACATCAAGTAAATGTTGCGTGGAGTAATACTTTTGTTCGACCAGAATTTTAAAAGACATTTAATGAAGTTTAATGTTAGTCGTAGATTTTAGGTAAAACATTTAATGTTTTTTTTACGACACGCAAAATTGTAATCGTGCGTTGTGTTTTGTTTACACATATGTTTTATGAGCGTTGACCTTTTTTTATGTTTGGTATTGCACACAGGGAGGAGAAGAACAGAGAGTTCGTGGGAGTGAAAAAAAACAAAGGAGAATGCACAGCAGTGCATAGATTATGTGTTGACAAATTTTGTAATACACAGTGAAACGCAGCAGCGTGGAGGTTTTGGTAATGTGTAAAAGCACATTTTTTTTGAATATGCAATTTAAAATTCAGCAGATCGAATGTAATGAAAGTTTCTCACAGTGGTGAATGTTAAATTTTTATTTTACAGCAGTAAACTTATGTAAGAATTTCTATTCTTACAGCAGTAAATGTAAAAGCTATTTTGCAGCAGTAAATGTGAAAAGAAGATTTTACACAGTGGTGTAAAAATCATTTTGTAACAGAGGCAGAGTAATTTTTTTTGGTGAATGTTTTTGGGTGAATCCCTCTGAACAAAGAGGATGAAAATGTATCAGTGAATTTGTTTTTAATGAATAGAAATCTTTTATGGTGGTGCAATACTCTGTTCTCAGTAATTTTTTTTTAAGCTTCCATGTGCACAAAAAGATCCTGGAGTAAAAGAAACAGAGCATTGCCTCTGTGTGTTTTATTTTTTGTGTTTTTGGGATTTTTCCCTCAAAAATCCCCAACATGGAATGGGTGATTGCATAGCCGAGTTACAATCGTTATCTTTCCGGTATAAATCTAGGTCAGATTGCAAATTTTTAACCCTGTCTACACATGTTCGACATGCCATTTCAGATCTAGACGTGGGCAAGGAAGGGCATGGAGAGTCAGTTTCCAACGAGGGAAATTCAAGATCCGTTTACCGATTCAAAGAGTTGGAATCTAAATGTGAATTTCTATATGTAATCTAGATTGTCACAAGTCGCATTTTCGTCGAAATAACGGATCTGTATGTTGTAGAGGTCGTCATTCTGAGGAGTTGGGAACAACATGACAGGCCTGCGTAGAAGGCATAGCTCGGAATCAAACAATGAGATCAAATTATGGATATGCGCAGGGCATGTTCCTCTCACATAACACTCAAAATCTGAAAGAAAAGGCCATGTTACGGAAGATGAAGATCAACGTATCGAAGGAATTTGATTATGGCCAGCAAAAGCACCAGATTTCTTTTGGAATCCGAGGTGTAATTTTCACATCCAAGGCTTCTTTTTGATTCTGAATCCTTTTATTTTGGTATATTATTTAAAAAAAAAAATTGTGTTATATGGTGTTGTGTTTGTGTTATTAAAAGGGTTGGTGTTTTTTAGACTAGAAGCTCTAGTGTCTTAAACATCTATTTTTGTGTGCTTTTATTGGTTATAAGTAGGGTTGGTGGTTTTTAAATAGGAAGCCCCTATGTCAGAAACACCATCTTGTAAGGTCAAGTTGTTTGATCAATTTTTGAACACATTCAGTATAGAGACATCCATTGTTTCAACTCAGCTATAGCTGAAAGCTAAATATCCAACAGATGGTGGTTGGTCCATGAGATGCTTCATGGCTCTTATCGCAGAAACCTTGAAGCTCAAAGTTGTGAATATTGTTGATCCTTCAAAGTTCATCAACTATGGTTAGAGAGGGTTACATTTTAAATGGAGGTCAGGTGATAGCTCAAAGATGTGGTGGTGAAACAGTGGAGTTTGAGTCAATGCTATGAAGACCAGTGAGACATATGTCATATTGTTGTTGTAATATGTATTCCATGTAACCATTAAGTGAGGGTGTTGGAAGTAATGCTTCCATGTCATGTGTAGTTGTCATTAGGAGTTAGGCTATCTAAAAGTTTTTGTTTCCCATGTGTGAGTTGTAATGGTTATTTGGTGTCTAAGTCAATAATTTGTGTATTATATATTTGTACCTTTGATGATGAATAAAAAGAATGAAAAGTGATTTGTATCTTGTGAAATTGCACTCTGTGCTATCTCAATTTCTAAGAGTGGTTTCCTCCTATATCTATAATACGCGACATTTTTTGAGTTTTTATGTGAGCTAATCCATCCATGACTTAGTCTACGAATTGAAGAGGTTTGTAAAGATTTGTACCAACAACTTTGATAACTGCACGATAGAAGTTCAGTTTGAATATAGCATTAATACATTCAGAGCTCAAAATTGCACGATAAAGGTTCAGTTTGGATAAAGCATTAACACAGTCAGAGCTCAAAGTAAACTACTATTGTAAGTATTACTACATATTTTAAATCCATGATCGAGGAAGAGAGAACACAGAGCTGAGTGGTTCCCTTGAGATAGAGGTTGGTGCTCTATCATTTCAGTGAAAATTTACACACTGTATTTTTGGTTTTGTGCCTTGAATGTCCATAGGGCATAACAGTCGTAACTACCATTTATATTTCTCCAGATGCCACTTTTTCATGCTAGAACATAAGTGTCACGCCCCCAAGCCTATGCTGGTTTTTCAACCATGCTGGTGAGGTGCGGCACCACTGAACACTTTCTTTTTAACAATACTTGTGCACATGCACTACGCCTAAATTCACTTTCTCCTACTTAGTTTGTGATTCTCAACCAAGTATTATTATGTTATCCTTTATACCAATGAACACCCATACACATTCATTATCCACAGCATTTTATAAGAGAAATGCAACAGTATAAAGGGAGGGGAAACTCCCTGCAATATGAGTCTGCCCAACAATATATTATACAATCTTTTGTTTTTACAATGCACAAGTTAAATCTTGGGAAACCCCAAATTTACACTTAGCCAAATATACAACATCGGCAAACTCAGTTTCCTAGCTCATCGGCACCTCTGCACGGTCGCCGCACGACTAACCAAACCTTCGTTCACCCCATCACACTGTCGTGTTGTTTGCCCAACTCGGGCGCACCTCCAAGTCACCACACGTGGGCGCCTCCAATCGAGACACACCTCCGTCCACAAGCCAACACTCCAACAAGTCTTCGTGCACACTTGCACGATGGGCGGGCGCTCACACGAGTCACCAAGATGCCCACGCCAAGTCTTCGCACAACAATACCTCCGCACAATCACCCCGGGCACGTTCTGCTCAACGCCTTCACCTCTCATCGTGAGCGATATCCACAAGTGCGTTCCACAAAGGAGAGCACATGAGCTATGCGCTCATCTCTCCTCTAGTAATGCGCACTAAGCCTCTCTCCAAGAGCAAAGAAGGAATGATCAAGTGCGTTGATGATTTCCAAGTGCTCCAACGCACTTACATATATACGCATCGCAATGGGGTGGTGGCTCGCCCAGCCGACCACCAAATCTTCATCTGCACACCCCTCTGAACGCCCACCTATGTGTCGGCCTCGCCCTCCATGGAAATTCGGCCAACCCACACCACAAACGTCCAACCAAGTGTATAAACCTCCCATCGCACTTCATTGTAACACATGTTCGTTGCATGTATCGTCACACAAGTGGTCGCACTACCGTCGCAACCGCAGCTCCGCACTTTGCCAATGCTCGCCCAACCGGTCGTTCGATCGTGCACGACCGCCCGTCGTGTGCGCGCACCCGGTCGCCCGGTGCCCAGCCGCACTACACAACCGAAGGCTTTACATCCTCCTCCACCTAAATTCGTTGTCGTCCTTGACAACATACCATCCTGGTAACCATCCACCAAGATCATCCATGATGTCAACTCCTCCACATACTGCAACCATCACTGCAACATATGTAGAACCACCATCTCCACCATGTCTCACCTCGGCAACCCTCCGTCACCATGATAACCATACCAAGGTATGCACCATCGGTATGTCATATATCGGAAGTCATCTCAATCCATGATCATCAACCACCATGTCACAATCTCCACATGTTGGTCCATCGTGGAAGGCTGGTCCCTCCATCTCAAGATACATGCCCACTGCAACATATCGTTTCGACCTCATCATGTGTTGTCCCCATGTGAACTGTTGCCATGATACTCCAACACAATGCTAACACATCCCTGTACACTACTAGTCCCCATGTTTGAACTAGTCGGATGGCCAGTCCAATTGTCATGCTCAAACCATGAGAGCGAACATCCCCATGCCGCCATCAATCGTTTCTCAAAACATCCCTGTCACATCCTGAACTCGATCAAGAATCCATCTCCATATAAGTCAACCATGCTCAGTTCCATGAAGTAGTCCTCATCTCATCTGCAACATGTCATCCATGATGTTTGGTACCAATGTGCTGCATGAAATCAGCCACATCTATCCCAACATCATCCATATGTGTGCCTCCTCCATATGAAGAGACCATCTCATCAAACTCCAACTCTCGGTGTGCCACATCCATGTCCATGAAGCTACCTCCATCACATCTGCAATGTGTCATCCTCAAGTCCTGCATAGAACAAGTATAACACCTGTCTCATCTATCCATGTGCTACCCATGATCATAGATCAATCAGCTTCCATGTGTAAAGTAAGTTGAGTCTCGGCTCAAACCCATGCCCAAGTGTTTCCACCCAAGGCATCATCATCAATCGTAACTTCATCACCTCAAAGTGTCTCATATCGATCCTCCACATCAAGTCACTCTTCCAAGCCATGTCCCATGCATGTACTTGAAAGTATGCACCCCATCTTGCATCAAAGTCTCTGACCTCAGCTCCTCAATGCATCAGATCCTCTAAGTTCACCATATATGAAGTCTCCCCAAATTCACAACAATCTCATGTCATCATGAGCTCCATAAGTCATCCCAACCAACACTCTAGCAAGCATACAAGTCTCGGTCCAAAAGTCTCTGCAAGATGCCTCAGCTCTCCATGTAGTAAGAATGCCCCAGAGTCTGCTCATAACTCCATCCAACTCCATGGCCTTGTTGTACAAGAGTGCACAACCTCTCCATCGGCTCATAAGTATAAGTCTCCATGTCACACTAGCAAATCCATCTGCACAACATACCTGCCTTAGCACTCCTCATTGGATGCCCATAAGTGACACCTCTGCAAGTGCTCCCACATAATGTTCCTACATAAGACTGTCATGCTCCATGTCTCCAACCTGATGTCCATGACTAAGTTGCCATGTAGTCCAACCAAGTAGACTCATCACAACAATCGGCCATCCTCACCCAAGTCTGCAATCTGTCATAAAGAAGCCTCCTTTCAAGGCCCTTGTAAAGTTGATGTGGTTCCTCCCTACCAAGGCCTCCATGCTAACCCATCTCCTCATCACATGAGTCTCTCCATCATAGCTCCTCCACCAAAGTGTCCACCAAGACTATCCCTTGGTCTCAGCCATGAGAAGTCCACCCAAGCAACTCAAGTGTGTGCCCTCCAAACTGTCCATGAGTCATGCCGGGCACTTAACCATGTGGCTATAGCATGACCCATTCCTCCACAACGATCATCATGTTCCTCCCTTGTCACGGGCCTTTGTACCTTCTACCATAAGGTCACAAACAACCCCAATAAGTCCTGCAATAATCAACAATCCTTGCTTCTCCATACAAGGTCTCATCATAACCATCCATGGTAAGATGGTCCCCAGCATCGGCAAACTGGCTTTGCCCTTCCCTACACACGGTCCACCTACCAAATGCTCAAATGAAACACAAGTATCAATAGTACTTACATCATCGTCATGATCATGAGGTTTCTCCATGAGAGTACCCTCATCCATACATGTCTATAAACTGCACGATCCTGGTCCAACCTGATCAATCTCAAGCTCATCCTCCATCATGGTCATGTCTACAACATCATCAACTATCACGGCTTCCTCTTCCTTGTTTGCACAATCTGCAACTTCATCTTGCTCCATTGTCCATCCAAGTTGAAGAAGCTCATTTTCAACATTTTTTCCAAGACTGCAAGCTTCTCTCGAATCCGGGGATTCTCCCTTTTCATCCACCTCAACCTGTGTAAGGTAAGCAAGAGCTTCCCTTCACATTCTTTCAAACCTGCCATGCCTTGTACTTCGTCTTCCCCGGTTCATACTTCGTTTGGTCCACAGACGCCCAAACCGTGTATACCTGCCCACACACAGTCGCACTTGCCCTCCTGACAAGTACCCAAATCATATGAACAACACGTAGTACCACTTGCCCAACTCTACGACACTCGGTTGCAACCTTTACCATCTTCACCAAGTCCCCTGCAACCATGAACCGTCCCTTGTTCCACTTGTATGTGAAACTAGCTTCCTTCACCTGCAAGAACCTATTTCCACTGTCATGAGCAACCTGCTCAACCCAGTCTTGCAAGACTCCTCCAAGTCTTTAGACTAGCTCTGATACCAACTGTCACGCCCCCAAGCCTACGGTGGACTTTCAACCGTGTCGGCGAGGTGCACATGGACTACGCCTAAATTCACTTTCTCCTACTTAGTTTGTGATTCTCAACCAAGTATTATTATGTTATCCTTTATACCAAAGAACACCCATACACATTCATTATCCACAACATTATATAAGAGAAATGCAACAGTATAAAGGGAGGGGCAACTCCCTGCAATATGAGTCTGCCCAACAATATATTATACAATCTTTCGTTTTTATAATGCACAAGTTAATGCTTGGGAAACCCCAAATTTACACTTAGCCAAATATAGAACATCGGCAAACTCGGTTGCCCAGCTCGCCAGCACCTCCGCACGGTCGCCACACGACTAACCAAACCTTCGTTCACCCCATCGCACCATCGTGTCATTTTCCCAACTCGGGCGCACCTCCAAGTCGCCACACACGGGCGCCTCCAACCGAGACACACCTCCGTCCACAAATCAACACTCCAACAAGTCTTCGTGCACACTTGCACGATGGGCGGGCGCTCACCCAAGTCACCATGATGCCCACGCCAAGTCATCGCACAACAACACCTCCGCACGATCACCCTGGGCACATCTTGTCCAACGCCTTCGCCTCTCACTGTGAGCGATATCCACAAGTGCATTCCACTAAGGAGAGCGCATGAGCTATGCACTCATCTCTCCTCTAGAACTGTGCGCTAAGCCTCTCTCCAAGAGCGAAGAAGGAATGATCAAGTGCGTTGATGATTTCCAAGTTCTCCAACGCACTTACATAGATATGCATCGCAATGGGGTGGTGGCTCGCCCAGCCAACCACCAAATCTCCGTCTGCACACCCCTCTAAACGCCGACCTATGTGTCGGCCTCGCCCTCAATGGCAAGTCAGCCAACCCACACCGCAAACGTCCAACCAAGTGTATAAACCACCCATCGCACTTCATTGTAACACATGTTCATCGCATGTATCATCGCACAAGTGGTCGCACTACCGTCACAACTGCAACTCTACACTTTTCCAATGCTCGCCCAACTGGTCATTCCGTCGTGCACGACCCCCTGTCGTGTGCACGCGCTCGGTCGCCTGGCGCCCAACCGCACTGCACAACCAAAGGCTTTACAATAAGGCTTTAAAGGTCTTTCGAAGTTCAACGCCACAATAAATATTGGAAAATTTGAGATTCGGAGAAGTTTTGACAACCGTTTTTATTAGTCCCTGCCTTCGGCATAGCAAGGACTATAGCGTTCGACCGTTTTTATTAGTCCCTTCCTCAGGCATAGCAGGGACTATAGCATTTGATAGAGCGTTGAATTGATATTAGTTGCCATTGACCAAACAATATATTGCCGTACATTTCAGGTTTAACCAATGTTTTAAATAAAATGTTCTGTGCAATAGAGTTTTATTTGATGTTTTTGTTTCGACCTCTTATTGCCAGCTCTAACTGTATACTTTTATGAAAAGTTAGGATAAAGAGTTTGGGCCTCCATTCTGAAAAGTTAGGATAAAAATTTTGGGCTTCAACTCAGTTGGGCATAAGCTATGCTTGCGAGCGATATAGCCACGCATAAGCTATGCTTGACAACCTTCCACCTGTTTCAACTGCTATCTATTTCAAGTTACCTTAGCGATCTTGGGTTTTGACATCTTGGGTTTCGGCATCCTTCCTGGGTTTCAGGATACCATAGGTGAATAATATCTACATCCTTTCCATTTCAATAGACAGAATCAGATCTTGCATAGCCGAAGAATTCATCATAGAGATAAGAGGTCGTAGAATTCATCATAGAGAGAAGAGGCCGTTACATATCCTACATATCCTCCTGACAACAGGCGAAGAAGTCATCACAGAGAATAGGTGCCATAGAGGTCGGTATATAGAGGTAGAGATTCAAAAGGGAACTCAAACAATTTCAACAAAAAAAAAGGTAAGGTGTTTTAAGCGTCCTTCAACTCTAAATACCCTATTAATGTCTGGCTTTCAAAATTTAGATGACTGGCTATAGGCTGTCTTTCTTGTTGGCAGTGGCTCGCTCAAACCAAGCCTATTTTGTTTTTGTAGCCCTCTGTCTGAATAAATAAGCGACTTATCACTGCTAAATACTGTTAAATAAGGTAAAAATACATTCTTCCAATTTGCAACCAAAATACGTTGCATTTAAAGCTAAAATAAAGAATTATACTAAAAAAAGGTTAATCTACGAACATTCAATAGATATTAGATATCAATAACAGATTAGATATTAGATATCAATAATAGATATAAGTGGCGATTAGTAGGTACCAGTGGCGATTTTTCCATAATATTCACTGAACACACATACATGGATTTGTATGCAACATCTACTGCATTAATTTCCTAGTTCATGGTTGTCTTATACCAGTGGAAAATTAGAAATATTACTCCATTATTGAGCTATATATCCTTGGTAGATTATAAAACATACCTCTAGACTGCGAACACCCGAGCTTGCTGTGTCTTGAAGCAATAGAGCATGTTCATAGTCATACACTTTTTGGAAATTTCTTTTCCTTAGATTCACATCTGTTGTTGAAGTTGAAGAAATAGATTCTGGATTGTCTTGGTTATCTTGAACATCAATTCTTCCTCTAGAGATTGAGAAAAATGATCCAGCAACCTGTTGTTCCTACACACACTCAATATCCCTGAGCGGCATAGATAGATCTTGTGGACCAGACGATGCATCTGAAGCCATGGAAGACTCCTCTTCCTTCCTTCTAATGTTGGATGCCTGAAATGTGGGGTATATTTCAACATTGTGTTTATATTTCGACCTTTTCATTTGTCGCCTCTCAATCCAAAACAACTGGTGTTTTCTTCACTACATCTATCCACAGACATCTAAATACTTTGTCCAGTGAGACTTAGGGAACCCATTGGTCATAATTTCAGTAGAAACATAATTCAGCAGCTCTCCAAATTTGGGAAAGGTCGGTCTCTATAGTATACGATCAATATTATTCCCATCTCTTTTTCGCCACTCAGAGTCACCCATAACCCTGGTGCATTTAACAAGAAACCTTCAATTCAACGAGTAGAGACTGATGCCAGTGATGACCGAGAATATTTAATCTTTGAGTTTTGGTCAATTCAGGTTCTCAGGAACGCTAGCCAGTGATGACCTCCACGTTCTCAGGAAAGCTAACCAGTGGTGACGTCCACCTTCGATCAACTTTAACAGGAAAAATGGTAGAATATAGTCTACCGGCTTTAATAGGAAAAATAACAACAAAGATACATCTGGATCATCGTTGTGGACAAGTGGTTCGAGCATAAACTCGCGTGGTGTACGTCTGAAAATATGCAGGCATGGTTACCATCTATCGAAAATATCTAATATCATTATGTTAAATGTGGCATTTTGATTTATATTTATTAATAACAATTTTTTTATTTTTATTTTTAATTTAAATACTTTACTATGTTTACAAAGCCTAGCTTTGGAGTTATGTCTTCCCTGGTATATCAAGTTAATGATAATGGATGTTGCTTCTCAGCACCCGGCATGGCAGTCCTGCGATATCAAAATGCAAAAAGCTCCAACATATGGAAATATAAATTCGAAATCATTGCAATAGCAGGAAGAACAATGGCTCGCTATACCTTGAAACATCAAGATTTAGGGAAGATGGAACTGAGCAACACCGCCCTGGCAGTACAGTGGTCTGGCCTATATGCTCGTTAGGGAAGGATTTCATGGACTCCGTTGGGGTTAACAGAGACATATCTACACTGCAAAAAAATGCAATTTATAGAATTATAGACTCAAAAATGTTGGAACAGTGCAAAGAATAAAGGCTATACCTAAAAACATTAAGATTTTGGGAAGAAGATTTGGAAGGATGGCTTCTACGCATGTAGCACGTTTAACAGTTGCGCCCATGCCACTGTTCTCTCTGCGATCTAAAGCTCTGTTACAAACCCATTGAACTCGATGAATGAATTGTTATTTTATAAGTGAAATCATCAGGCTTTTATTAAGCGAAATCATAACGATTGGTAGCTTTCCTAATGGAATGGTTGCTATGCTTTATCATTTTCGACAAAATTGTTGGTGACTTCCGATACCTTTAATAAGCCTCAGTTCTCAACCGTATTTTTTTTGTTATATATATTTTTTTATAAGGCTTAACTGCACAGTTAGAAAATATCAGTATTGAAATATAAAAAAGAACACTGTAATTTGTCTTTGTTGTCTGGTTAATTGCTATAGACAAAATTTGTTATTTACTTTTGCAATAATAATGTAATTTGTCTTTGTTGTCTTGTTAATTGATGTCTGGTTAATTGCTACAGACAAAATTTGTTATTTACTTCTCCAATATAATGGAATAATTTGTATAATTTGTTGTTTACTTCTGTTATTTACTTCTCCAATAATAATGAAATAATTTGTTATTTGCTTCTGTAATAATAATGGAATAATGCTTAAATTTACTTCTCCAATAATAATGGAATAATGCTTAACCAATGACAAGGGAAAATAAAGTACAACAGCAACAGAAAAATAGCTTCATAGAAAGCAATACAAACTATTCAAAATGCTAATAGGAATTCTAACGAACCTCATACAAGCGATATGGAACAACTCTGCCAAGGCACAATGTTAGCCAAAATGATGTATAAGCTAAAAAATATATCTCACCCCATCTCTTGCTTGGGCCGGGAGCAAGTCGCAAGTCTACTTACTTTATAGCTTGAAAACAAATTAGCCGTTTCTCGACCGCTTGAAAACAAATTAGCTGTTTCTTGACCCCGGTAGGGACTACCACTACGACAATAGCTCCCTTATTATTATTAATTATGGAATTACTAAATTCACCAATATTTCCAAAATCCTAGACTTGTCGTGGCTCCCTTGTTACTATTAATTATGGAATTACTAAATTCACCAATAGTTCCAAAATCCTACACTTCCAAAGATTAGATTAATTCGCTTCACAGCATAATATTGCCTTAAGAAATTTCCTTTTGTAAAATCCTACACTTAGAAAGATTAGATTAATTCGCTTCACAGAATAATTTTGCCTTGCGAAATTTAATTTCCTTTTGTGAAATTTGTGAAAATAGCTTTCGAATTATTTAATAAATAAAAGGAAAAACAAAACAAAATGCTGAATGAGGGGTAAAAGAACTAAAGGCTTAAACCAAAAAATAAATATATATATGGCATAACATCCTTAACTACCCTATCTTTTTCTCCGGAGATGCCATTTTTTCTTCCTAAAATATAAGGGTTTAGAGGTCTTTCGATGTTCAACACCACAATAAATCAGATTCGGGGAAGGTTTGGAAGCCGTTTTATATTTTTAATAAGGATTGAAATTATTAAATTCACCAATAGTTCCAAAAGAATTAGCTTCACAGCGTAATATTCCCCTACAAAATTTCCTTTGGTGAAATTTTTGAAAGAAGCTCTCTAATTATTTAATAAATAAAAGGGAAAAACAGAAGAGAAAAGGTAAAGTACCTTTCTAATTAAAAGGAAAAAAAAAGAAAAGGGGTGATTAAGGAGTAAGGAAACAAAAGTGTTCAAAAATAATGTAGGATAATAGAGAGGGATAAACTCTATATAGAGATGGGGAGGAATTTATAGATGGATTATGAGGCACTACAATTATATCATTTATAAATTAGATTATATATATAAGGTGATTGAGTTTCATGATTTATGAGATATTGTTTTAGAGTGGTTTGAAGAATCCTTAAGTCAAACTTTCTATAAGGACATGACACAAGATCAACACTATCAACTTATAGTGAACATAAAGGAGGATGTAGCTACATTGTCTTTCTTTCTAATATGTTTGGATAACAACATTCTTCCCAATATTGTAGCACCAACCAAGTCTAAGGAATCTTGAAAAATATAGAAATGACATATAATGAAAGGGGGAGAACCACGAATCAACATAGCCTTGCAATTCTTGATCAAGTGACTATTGTGATAGAACTAGAAGATTTTGGTATTATAGAAAAATTTGGAGAATTTGTCAAAGAGTTCGGTAAAGTAAAAGAAGATAAAAATAAATGGAGATTGTGATTATCCTAAACATTATAAAAATGTTTGTTGAAGAAATTGTTGAAGAAAAATGTATCTTTGTATGAGATGCACAACTTGAGCATGAGGAAGAAAATTAATTCCACTATGAAAATACATTTGTGGACGATGAAATTTAATATGCGTTCACAATAATAGAAAAATGTAAAAAAAGCCTAGTAGTGAATGTTAAATTTGATTATAAAGTTAAAATAGCAATTAATATGCCTTCGCGATAGTAGAAAATTCTGAGAAAACTGGTAGTAAATGTTAAATTTGATTATATGAATTTAAAATAGCAATTCTTGAAACACAACTTTCAAATTCCATTTTGAAGATGAAGTTCGGTATGTAAAAAATGTCATAATTGTAATAGAAGTAGGAACTTAAAAAAAGACACATCCATCAGAGTTGTCGAAGACCTTTTTGACCGTGGAAGAGGAGATAAAACAAAATGAAGATATTTTTTTTATCTTTTAGTGGTTCAAAAAAAAATTCAATCAATACGAGGAAATATAGAGGAAAAATAAGATAAAAGACAAAAATAAATATGAGGAAATATTGAAGAAGAATACAAGGGTAGAGATAAATTTCACGAGTAAGAAAAAGTATGTAGAATATAATGTTTGGATCAAAAGGAAGAAAAGTTTTGCACAACATAGAGTCATGGACAACGTGCATCAACATGTAAAGCAATTTTTTAATCATCTCAAGTATTTTAAACTTAGCTTCAGACTTGAAGCAACAAGAAATAGTCTTTATAACTAAAGGGGAGTGTTAGATATAACTACTCCTATATTATTCATAGCCTTTGGTAGTTTACATGTATTACATGTAGATTCTAAATTTTGTAAAGGTTTAGGCATGCATGTAAGATATAAAATTAGTATGGATATTATTAAAATTCTAAGATCCTTTTAAAGCTTCTCTCTATGATATTTTGTGTCTATTTTGTAGTATTGTGCAATTTATTATCATGAGGGCTTTACTCAATAAACCTCTGACATATCATGTGCATTTGTGACGTACTAGAAAAATACTTTTCATTTGACTACATATTGGAAAATACATCTAAAAATCACATTATTTAACCCCCTAATAATATGAACCCAATACACTTTTGCAATTTGAAAAACCTCTACTTTTTCCAGATATTGTAGGTATCCATTTTTTTATTAACAAATTTTATTCCTCTTTATATTTTTTCAATGACTTACAACTCCATTTTTTATACTTGCTAATATAAAATCCATTTACCCCACTTTATATGCTTAATATATTATGTCATTTTTTCCTCAATATATATCTCGCAATATGAAAGTACATGTTATGATATTGCTCCCCTACCTAAACTGTGATGTTTATTATGTTAACTATTGTAGCATTATAGTTTCCTCATGTTTCCTTCATAGAAGTCCTTCATAGAAATGTAATACACTCACTGGAGGGATGAGAATATCACAAAGTTGGAGACATAAATGTCAATAGAATTGATTTAGTGTGTAAGTAAGACATTAAGCATGCCCTGGATCCTATACTAAAAAAATATCATATGCCTATTATAACTATGAGGAATTCAATTTATGATGATTGCTAAAAGTGTGTCAATTTCGAAAACTTGTGTAAGAATTTTTGTAAGTGCTTGTGATATGCATTGATGCTCTCTTTTCACCGTGTTTTAAATGTGACATACAAAGAGAAAGGTTTTCTTAACTCTAGAATTTAACCCATCCCATTGATGAAACTTGAAAATGAAATAGAAGAATTTCAGATAGAACACATCATAGCAGGGATTTTAGTGAATTTTTTTAATTTTAAAGAATTTTTCAAAATTTTAAAAAAATATTGTGTTAACCTTTTCCATTCAGTAAGGTGCTTCTGGAGAAATTTTGAACAAATTACCATTATTAATAGAAAAGTTAGGGCACCTAGAGGTTATAGTAATGATTTTTTTGTAGTGCACTTTTTGGTAACACATGAGTGTATCTCTATAATGTCTATACTAGTGTACATGTTTAGACTTAACAAAAAGTACGGGTTCTAGTTCAAGTATTAAGCAAATGGATATGTCAATTAGTAACATAGTGCATCTATGCTCATAAATAATATGCAATAGGTCATTATGTTTTGTCCTATAACACAATGTTGTTGGGATAACATTTAAGCATAGACATTTAGCTTTTTTATTTTAAAAAAAATTAATGTTTAATACATGTTTAGCACATCATTACACTTTAAAAGTATAAAAGCATCATCCCTAAATATGTAGTTTTTTTTGTTGACTAAGCTATGGTTGACTTGAATCAATGACGTGTCAAAAGGAATACCTTGGCAGTGCACACATTGACCATCAATCCAAAGTCACATGAACTCATCTTTGTTTTAGTTAAAGCATGGGTGAATAAAAAATTATAAAGCATTGGTGTGGTTAATTTACTTTGAGCACACGTGGGTTTCATACATATGTGCATCATAATATTTTAAATGGTAAATATAATTGTTTAAAGTAATGCTACTTTTCATAATGATAGCACGAGTGATGTAATATAATTTATAGACATCGCTACATTCTCATAAAAAATCTTGGTATCTATTTTTATGGTTGGAAATTCGTAGTAAATTAAAATAACAAAATTTACATATTTAATGATTTTATTTTACAACAATGAAAATCATCCTATATATAATTAATTGACAATACATCATTTTACAACGTTTGAGGTTGAAATATCATTTAAAACCATTTTTATTCCATATATGAATAAGATACATATTATCAAACAAAAGAAGACATCATAAAAATACCTATTATCAAACAAAAGAAGACATCATAAAGGTTAACAATTATCAAAATGTAATAAATATTGTTTAGAGAATCTTCGGCGAAATCACATAAGTATTCTTTTGTTGACGCGTTTCGAACCAACCAGTGTGGTTCATCGCCAGGACAAGTTGAAGATCAAATCCAGCTTAGCTTGTTTAAATAGTATGTGCAGAGACTCCAACGGCTATATTGCCAACGGCTAATTTTGACCTAATGACCCAAGTCAGACCAATAATATTCCTGTTATATTTTTATTTATTTTTATTCTAGGAAATAGTTAAAATTGGTAATTTACATAATAAAATATTCATTTGTTATATATATAAATTCAAAAACCTAACTAATTCATATTAAAATAATATCTTTGGTATATCATATATTCATT
>APFE030154493.1:48378-93342 GCA_000404065.3 Pinus taeda | reverse complement strand
TGATTCACATAATGCATTAATGTATTCTTGCCATTCCTGGTGCCATTGAGGGGCTATATCAAGCTGTTGGGTAGATTTCCAACCTTGAGAGAAAATGTTGGTGTTATGTGGGTCCACTATGTGTGATATAACCTTGATCTCATGAGAATGTAGATGTTGAATGAGATCTCTTGATAGCTAAAATCTACCACCTCTTCTAGTCCAGGGATCCAAACCAATGCAAGCCTTTAATCCATCATTTATTCTCCAAACGAGGTTGTCCCTGATGCTAGGCAGGGAGTGTAGGAGAGCCTTCCATACAGTAGAAATACCTGTTTTAGGCCAGCTCAGCAAATGGACCCAATTCATGATTTGATGTGGCCAAATATACTTGTGATATGAAATTGAAGTCCATAGATTCTGTCCAATCAGTAGAGTCCAACCCATTTTAGCAGCCAGGACTTGTGCACAGAGGGGAAGGTCTTTTAGTCCCCAGCCTCCCCACTTTTTAGGCAAGGCTATCTTATTCCAGCTGACCCAAGCAAATATCTTCTTGTCTTGGTGGCCATTCCAAAGATATCTGCTACAAAGTTGTTGTAATCGGGTCAGAACGTTCCTTGGGATCCATGCTAGTGCCATCCAAAAAATAGGGGTGGCCTCAAGAACTGATTTGATGAACACTAATATGCCTGCCCTGGATAAGTATCTATGACTCCAGTTTGAAAACCTTTTTTCTAGTTTGGTGACAAGCCAAGCCCAATCTGCAATTTTTTGGCTGAGAGGCTTTATCCAGAATCCCAAGTATTGACTCCTGGATGGAAGTAAGGGCTAGGGTAATGGTAGATTTTGCATGATTTTCCTACATACTTGTAGCTACGAGAAGAGGGAGAGAATTTTGGAAAAAGTGAGAGAGTCTCGAATGCTCCCATCCAGGAATATGAGAACATCATCCACAAATAGGAGGTGAGTAAGGAAACAAGAGTCAATTATCTTAAGGCCCCGAAGGCTGCCATCTCTTTTGGCAGAGGCTAGAAAACGACTAAGTCCATCCATGACAATCAGAAAGAGAAGGGTGGAGAGAGGGCAGCCTTGTCTGAGTCCCCTCTCAGCATGAAAGAAATGGGAAGTAGATCCATTGATGAGGACACTGTAGGTAGGGGAGGTAATGCAGACCATAATCCAAGTAATGAAATCATGGGGGAAGCCCAGGTGAATGAGAAGCATCTTAATGTAGAGCTAGCTAACACGATCAAAGCTTTTTGCCAGATCGATCTTTAGGTTGATGCCATTAAGGTGTTTAGTCCAGATCGAGTGGATGGATTTTTAGGCCGAGTCAATGGCTTCATGTATCTAGTGGTGCTCAAGAAGGAAAACTATTGGGGGGCAATATGATGGGAAAGAATGGGTTGACGACGATTAAAAATGACCTTGGAAATGATTTTATACAGACAATTTCATAATGAGATAGGTCTATAGTCATTGAAAGAGGAAGGTGTATTAGATTTCGGAATAAGTGCAATAAAGGTTGAACTAACAACATTATATAGAGATCCGAACATTCTATATTCTTCCACAACTTTTAACAAATCATTCCCCAATAGTTCATAGAATGCGAGATAGAATTCTATCGTCCACCCGCCTGGTCCAGGAATCTTGTCCTTTTTGAACCATTTCAGTGTTCCTTCCAATTCGCCTGCAGTAACAGGAGCGATTAGCTCCTCAGCCTCATCTTCGTTTAAAAATCTGGGAAAATGTCTAGCCACATTGATGATATCAACCAAATTTAACCCTAGAGGGTTTTTGTAGAGATTCCTGAAATGTGAGGTGCCAAGATGGGATAGTTTCTTGAAAGTATTAGCTACTCCCCCATCAGGTAGAGGTAAGTTCCATATAGTGTTTGATACTTTTCTACCTTTTGCAAAATTATGAAAGAATCTTGTGTTGTCATCACCTGCTTTTAGCCATATATATTTTCTTTTGAGGCACCAAGATTCCTCCTTCTCCTTCAAGATCCTAGCCTTTTGGTTTTCTAGCTCTATCAAGTGAGCTTTGTCATCTTCTGAAGCAAAACCCAGGTTTCAATCATCAAGCAATATGCTTAGCTTAGATTCAATATGTGATAATAGAGATTTCTCCCTCTGATGTTTCTGTTTTGCCCATTTGATAGATAGATGCTTGAGTTGAGATAGGTAGTGATAGAAACCCTTAGTCAAGGAATCATATCTATCAATTGAGTTGGAAACCCAGAATTCTGAGACCATGTTAATGTACTCAGGATCTTGTAGTCAAACATGATTAAATTTAAATGGGTCTTTTGGTTTAGGATGAGAACCAAACACCTTCAAATAAATGGGGGAGTGATCTGAGATGCCCCTTGTGCCAACCCATTGTTTGTAGTGATGCAATTGATGCATAAGGGGGACCTTCATCAAAAACCGATCTAATCTTCTAGCAAGTGCAGCTTCGCCCACCCTTCTATTTCACCAAGTAGGAAGAGGCTTATTGATAGGAACATCCACCAAATTGTGTTGTTCTAGAAGGTTGGACATATATCTGGTAGCAGAGTCCACTTGTGCCATTGACCCCCAAGATTCACCAAAACCCAAAGAGAAATTGAAATCTTGTCCAAAGATGATGTGATCAGGGGAAAAGATTGAAAGATCAAGCAAGTGTTGCTAGAAATTTTCCCGCTGATGGTAGGGACCATAAATGTTAATAACCCTTAGGTTAATACCAAGATCTCCAGAATAAAGGTCTAAACCAATGAAACCATGACCACCCCAGGAAGCTATCGACCCACAACATCCATTGTCAAAAAATTCCAACCAAGAGCTATAGAACTTGATGAGCTGGTGATGATATCAACCTCACCTAGGGTTTCTTGGAGCATGATAATGTTGGAAGGCTCTACATCAAAAAGTTTGTGCAAGGCTAGTTTCTTAGAGGCACTAGCCATGTCTCTACAATTGAATGAGAGACACTTCATGGGGGAACCATACCCGGGGTGTTCAGTGCTCTAAGAACCCATCTAGAGTGGATTGTCTGCCAGAGGCGACCTCAGCCCCTACCTACTTGATGGCTTTGGAGGGGTTTGATTTCCTTCCTCGGGATGAAAGGATGAACGAACTAGGTTGGGTGAGTCCCAAACCAGCGAAATGTGACAGGGTACCGCCAGATAGAGTACGTGATCGAAGGTTGTAATTGTAAGACGTAGAGTGCTGGTTTGGTGATGGAGAGGTGGAGGTGGTGGATAGAGAGTGCAAAGATGGTGCGGTGGCAGCAATGGAAGGAGGTGTAGCCATAGAGTAGTGAGCCACATAAGTGTTTATGGAGGATGAAACAAAATATGAGTAATAAGCAATTGAAGGAGGGTAAGAGGTCAGAGAAATACCCGAAGCTTTTGTAGCTTCAGTTGCTGCCCGAGCTCTAGTGAGGGGGGTCAATGGGGATCTTTTCACTTCTTCCACCATCCTTGGGGAGACGTTGCTAACTGGATGGATAAGACCTAGAATAGGAAAGCGATTCAGAGTCAACGAATCAATCCTTGTAGAAGTAGGAGGTGCCTTCGGAGGGTCCTCTGGTTTCTTGATAAGTGGGCAGTCTTTAAAAATGTACCCCACTCTGTGACATCTCCTACAATGGAAGGGAACTCCTTCATAGTCCAAGATCTGTACCCTAGTATATTTCCCCCATTGCAGAGTGATTTTCTCTTCCAATCCCTCACAAGTATCCAAATGAACTATGATGCGAGCAAGGGTTTTGTTCTTTGATTGCATGAAAGTTTGATCATGGTCCAGGTAGGTGCCAAGGGCATTTCCAATTCTGATGAAAACCTCCTCGTGCCAGTACTACAATGGAAATCCTAGCAAGTGAGCCCAGAGTGGCCCTGCCCCTATTTGCTCCCTATCTGGGTTGAAGAGGGGGCTCCATCTCTTGAGGAGTACCGAAGCCATCTCAATGTGCCAGTACCTTGTGAGGACTAGGTCCGTATAGTTTTCTTTTGCGAAGTGTAGAGCGAACCAACCTCTGGGTAAGACCTGCACCTCGGGCAGTTCCTTAAACATACCTCCCCAAATCTCACGGATCCATCGTGTGAGTCTGACTGCTGAATATGCTCTACCTCGAACGTGTCTGATCAGTAGAGTGTTTTCCATGTGTGCAGCTTCCCCAATAGTAGAGGTCTCACCAAACCGAATGACGATGTCCTTTGTGGTTATCTTTACACACTTCGTCTTCCGCCTTGACTTTTACTGTTGGGGTTTCAAAGCAACCCGATGGAGAGTGCGTTAAAATGGGAGGGTTTGGAGCCTCAGGTGCTTGAATATCTTTAGGCGGAGGAGAGAAAATGGTCGAAGCGGACGGATGGAGATGGTCTACCAGTGGATTAGGGTCAAATGAGGGTGAGGGAGGAGTGTTTGCAGTGAGAAAATGGAGAGAACCAGGAGATAAAGGGGGCAATCCAGAGAAGGAGATTCAATAGAAAGAAACCCAATAAATAGAGGAGCAGTACTGTGCCCTGGAAAGGAAACCACCATCGCAGAAGTTGACGAAGCAGGACCGGATGGGGGAGATGAGCCAGATGCCGGTGAAATGAGATTAGGGTTTTCGAAAATGACATGGTCAGGGAAAGGGTCCTCGGTATAATCGAGCTCCTTGACATCCATAGAATCGCCCATGCTACTAGCAGTTATCATCGGCAGGGGGAGACGGATGCGGCTGCAACGGAAACAAAGAGACTGTCAGTCGTCAGTTGCCCAATTCCAGGTGCCTGCAACGAGATGCTGCAGTAAATCCTAGGGTTTTACCCTAAACCTTTACGGTGTTCTCCTAAATTCACCATCCCAATTATAACTTAATTATTAATTAAATAACATATACAATTAATTTTAATTAATGCTCATTTAGTTTAAAAATTAATGAAGTAACAAAATTGAATTAATATAAAAATAATTTGTAAGAATTAATTTAAAATATAATTAATATATAATTGAAATTATATCAAAATAATGATAATTATTATAATACAAATATAATATTTATTTAAAAAAATTAATTCACAAACCATTGGAATCAATCTAAAATTCACACAAAAAAGCATTGAAATCAATCGCTTTTCCATCCACGTGAAGAGGAGTGATGGAGTAGGGAAGTGAATGGAGGATGAAGTGAATGGAGGATGAGGTGAGCGTGAGGTAGGATGAAATGAGGTGGAGGTATGAGAGTCATAAGATGATCAATAAAAACTTTGTATTAAAACCTTTTACCCTATTGCATTTTTCCAATCGCAAATCCTAAAATGTTTAAATTAAGGAGTTTAATAAAATTGCGATATGCGATATCGCAATATCGCATCGCATGAAAATTTTTGATTCTTTTAAAACAAAAGACTTCATAATTCTCGCATTAGCTTATTGCACTTCTATGTTTTGAAATGTTAAGGATTTTGAAATTAATGTGAGAAGATTTTACGAGTAGTATTTTGCGGGAAATTATTTTTTTGAGAAATTTTCTGAGATATGATTTTGTTTTATAATTCTTTGTGATATGGGTCTTGGGGGATATTATATTACTGAATATGAGTGGGCCCGTGTGAATTATTGATCCTACAAATTGAATTGCAACCATTTTGCAACTTTGAGAATCCGGTCTTGGCAATTTGTTTTAAAATAATAATTTGGAGTAAATTATGATGATCCTGAAACATGATTTCATCCGTTGTATGATTTAGCTAGGTCATTTTGTATAACCGTTAATAAAAAATGAAAAATTAATAAAAGATTACTAAAAGTCAATATTTACAATGAAGGACTATTGAATTCAATTAGTTACAAAAATTGAAATACTTTACAACTATTTACATTTTTAGTCCAGGCGAGAAAACAATCAAACTTCAAAGGAGTGCCATTTACAAATCGGTTGACCAAATGAGTCAAAACAAGTATCGATGGAAAGATTTTGAAAAGTTGGATTCAATGAAACAATCAAAATGGAAATTCGACAAAAATGAAAAATAACAAAATTGCAGGATAATTAACTTAATAAAAATCATAGGAGGTGTTTAGCCAAAAATTAATATAAATGGTCCCCATTATTGATGTACATAAATAAAAAAATTGGGGGGAGGGGGGTTGTGTTTTACCACAACAATGGAAACACATGGGAGAAGAACCAGTTATCTCTGTTTTATATGAATGAGATTTTTCTAAAATTAAAGTAAAAATAATTAAAGAAAGAATTATTTTTGAAATGTTTGACTAGGTTCATTAGTTTGAATAAAAACACGAATCATCTAACTGTAAATTTTCTTATAACTCCTCATAAGTCAAAATATCTCATAACTCTATATTATTCTTCAATTAGTTGTAGAGATAAAATAGCGGTCACTTTACAGCTTAGCTTTTAAAATATACTCATTTGTCACATGTAGAGTCATTGCTACTAGCAAACATCTATAGTCTTGATAGGGTTACCTTTTAAACATCAATGATTCAGAATCCCATCTATTTAAGAATTATTGACCTAGAGATAAATCCATTTATATATTTCTATTTTCTTTGTATTTGTTTTTATTTTTTAATTCTTAAAAGCCATTATTTTGGTTTGGTAACCAGATAGTTGACAATGCCATTCACTGGTTATAATTGGACTGAAAAAACTAGCTCGTGATGAGACCCCTTGTCTTATAATTGTTTGTAGTCATAAGCCATTACCTTGGTTTGTTTAGCAGTATTGTTAATGTCAACTTATTTTTATCCTATGACCATGGTAAGCAGGCTCATGATGAGACCTCTTATCTTTTAAGTTTAAATATATTTTTGGATTACACTCTAGAAAAACAAGACTTTTTGGACAGGGAGAGTTATTGACTCCTTAAGAGTTAAGAATGACAATTTCAGAGTTAAGGGTGCTTTGCTATAAAGTGTCTTTACTTGGTTAAAAATAACTTTTCTTGAGTGATAATAGAATTTTGAAATATCTTAATAAAATATTGAAATCTCGCAATAATTCAATTTTGATGAAAAAAATTTCTCTTGTTGTGTAATCTCTTCCTTAAGTATTTCTACTTTTATAATAAGAAAAGCAAACTTTATTAAGAGATTTAAGAAAAAGCCAATAGTAGACTATTAACTTATTTTTTTGTGTATGCCGATCATTGTTAGGTAACAATAAGGACTTTCATATAAATTATGGCAAAGTCACCAAAATCAAAACTAAAAATAAAAGGAAAATAATTCTTGACCTAAATTAATAAAATGAATCAACAAACAAAAATAAAAATAAAAATGGTAAGAGCAGAAAGGAAAAGCCAAGTTTTTTTTTTAAAGATAAACTCCAACAAGAATGTTTATAACAATGTCTCAACAAAATGAAGTAAAATAAAATAATCATGTAATCATTCCTTCTTATTTCGAGATTCAGATAAATTTTACCTTGCAGGGTTATAAGCGTTTTAGGCTTTAGATGGTAGTGATGAAAAAATTCAGCCATAATGAATTTTTTTTGTCTGGTGTCAATCCTTTTGTTTCAAAGCATCATCTTAATCATTTTCTACTAAAAGAAATGCTTAAAGAAACAAACTAAACGTTCAGAAACTTCTTAGTGTAGCTGTTTTGACGAAGATTATCGTTGCTTCTTGAAAGAAAACCAGGAAAAGGGTATAGGGCTTCAAAATTTGATATGGTGGGGGATTGAAAGCTTTTATGAAGAGCTGTAGAACAAATTTTTATATTAGCAAAATTTAAAAACAAAAATGAAACTAAAGTAAAATAATGAAAATAATTAAAAGTGGCTATATGAAACTTACCATTGGAGAATTGCATTTAATCTTACCTGTGAGGTATCATCTTCTCCAATGCTAGCTAACTTCTTCTTTTAATTAAAATCAAAAGCATGAAGAAGTTGAACTAACTGTAATCTTATAACTCAAAATCATTATTTGTTTATTTAAACGAAATCAAGCAATAAACTATAAGGAGATAATACTTTGCGTTCAGGGAATTGAAAGTAAAACAAATCCATCATAAATGAGAATGAAATTATGCTTCATAATGAAGTGCAACAATGAATGTTCTCATAATATTATAAGTTTCATATCAACTCCATTTCCATAAATGTCCAGAATTAAGACAAATCCAAGATAATGAAATTTATATGTATAGATGGTAAGGTCTTAAATTCCATATTAAATATGGACTGGTATATCTAAAAGTGAAATATAAGAGAAATCGAAATGATCTAACCTAGATGCAAAATTCATATCAATTGCTTTAATACCATAGTGATCACCCAAGTTTTCCTTAAAATATTTTATACAACGCAATGCCTCAGTGGATGTTTCACATCGCAAGTTTTCTCGCCATACTTAAATTTCAATCCGTGATTTTTACCTTTGTCGATATGGGATATAATGATTGAATATTAATGGAAAAGGGGCATGTATCAGAGTCTATCGCATCAGAAAATCTTAAGATAAGGCTTCATTTGAGTTTTGCAATGCAATATATTTGTTGAGGCGGAAAATTTGTGATATGGACATATGCTATGTAAAAATATGCGATGCGATGGGGTGATATCGAAGAATCATTATATCGGGGATCGGGGAATAATCGCATCGCACATCACACATCGCACATTCAGAATATTGATATGAGAGTACATAATAAAAACTACGATGAAGCAATTGTGATATCGGCATATTGGGACATTGGGAAATAGCCATGTTGGAAATGCCGATATTATTCTATGATTACGGGGATGTGATGGATGATGTGGAAAATTGGTTGGACCGGCTTTGGATCTCAAAAAGAAATCGACAATTGGCAAATTTAAGTACATGATGTAACATTGTTGATACGCCTATGTGCTATGAAGAATAGACCTGATAAATTTATTAAGTGAATTTGATATTGTGTCGGATCCAGAACATTGGGACTTTTAAACTTATGCCCATACCATTATCGCAATTAAATGGACATGATATTTTTGATGAACTTGATTTAAATTTTATATCGGGTCTAGAATTGTGTGAACATAACAATATTGGCAAAGTCAACTATCAAATATGGAATATGCAAAATGCAATATACGATATGATAAATGTGGAATTTTGCAAGAGAATGAGTGTAAAAGAACATCAAAGGTCTTGCTTCAGCAATATTTTATCAGTAAATGCTAAGAGTCACTTCTGATGGAATATTACGATACAAATAGTTGTGATATGGATGATGTAATATTGAAAGGAAAGCATTGACAAAGATGAGCGGGGAAGGAATATCAAAAATGTATATTCATCGTATTATCAGTGATATGAAAGTTAAGCTGAAATATTCTGATATGAATTTTTCGATAATGTTTTAAAGGCATATTGGGTTTTATAATGAAAGAAAGTGAAATTAAAGAATGCTCAAATTCTAATGAACAACAAATAAAATTTCTCTAAACCTTTTGTGGATTAGAAATGGGTTTGCAACTTACTTCAAGTTTCGAAAATGAATGAAAACCTGGAAGAAAATTGTCTATAAATTTTATCTCATGAATCTTCAATTTCTTCCATAGATTTCTCAAAATTCAGATTTTGTTCAAAATCATCTCATTATTTATTCTAAACTAGAGTGTGCAATCAACTTAAAGAAAATAGGTTATTCATGTTCAGGAAATCTAAAATTCATAGAATTTACGAGAAATGTAAATGAAAATGTGCTCCCCTTTGAATTGCAACAATGGTTATTACATTTGCTCATTCAGAATTAACGTAACCGAAGTCTGTAATGTTAAGGTGGATGTTCAATAATGTCTTTAATAAATAAATATGGTGCATATTATAGCATCAAATAATAAACTAAAGATCATAATAAAATAAAACCACTGATTATGAAATAATATCAACACATACTCAAATGTGTGCACACAACAAAATGGACACTCTTAAGGTCATTTTAACAAATTCCGAGGAAGATAACATGAACTTCATGTGTTTACAACAAAAAGTAAGATTAATTAATAATAATTGAATTGGCATTAAGCTTGCGAGCTTAGACAATCATATATCTTATGGGACAATGATATTAGGAAGCTTTTGCATCATCAAAATTTTCAACATAACAATCTAAGAAGAAAATATTAGAAGGAAATTTCGAAATAGAGAAAAGTGGCTTTGAGGTGATGTGTGCCAAGTGCATTCTCAATTAAATTTAGTCAAGACATTATTCAAAATAGGCAGAGATGTAGTCATGGGTAGAGGTGTTGCTGCAAGAAATTTTTGATTTAAAGATGGGAAGAAAAAATCAAAAAGTTTCCGATGAGAAGAAAATATTTCTCTGAACATGTATATGATATGAGAAGGGTTGATTGCTTGCTTTATTTTTTATCTGTAGAATTGTTAAAAATAAATTAACTATATAAGGAAACTAACTACATTAATGTTACTCCTATCCTTACTATATACATGAAAATGACTATGTATAGTCATATTTCTAATGTAACCACTCTTTCATTTTAATTTCTGCATATATGTGTAGTTCAAATATTATCAATAAAAATACCAATCTAGGTAAAGTATGAAAGTTAAATATGAAAGCAGAATGTACAGTTATTGTTAGCAACTTATTTAAAATCTCCTTATTTCAAATGCCCTTTGCAACTGAATTTCAATTGGATCATAGAAATCTGAATGTATTTTCATTAATGATTGGAAGAGATTAAAAAGAGAAGATAACGGGCTAGATTGTGGATATGAGCTTTTAGATTCACATGACTAAAAAAAATCGTTAGTGTTATGTGTAAGTGTTAAACTATCAACAATATTCCATGAACAAAAACTTTCCAAATATTTTTCAAATGAGTTAATGAAAAATGGATGGAAATCTATTAGATACAATCGAAGATTATTAATTGAATTAGATTGTTGGTCAGATTGTAAAAATACACTCTCTTGTTGATACTGCTTTTGAGAAGATAGAAGATTTTAATAAAAAGTTAGCATCGATTGAAATTGAAATATTGATAGCTTTTGATGTTCATGATCATAATATGAAACATCAATTTCCCAATAGGGCAATGCATCAATTGAGGGTTTGATAGTGCAATGTTCAATATGCTAGCATAAAATATCAAAAATTTGAAAAATAAAATTAGAAGTTAAATATGATTTTAAACAAAATAAGTATAGAAACAAAAATAAAATAAAATCACTATTGGTACAACTAACATTTCAACACAACTGGGATTGCTTTGAAATAATTTATTTTTACAAGGATTGTCCAAAATAATGGAATTTGAATGATTGCCAATTCCAACTTGCAAATTAGAAAGAGAATTATGACAATGAATAGGAATTAGAGCTTGATCATGATATGAATAATAAATTGGAACGATTTCTTGGATGTCGAAATCATGAAGATAATTTTCTACTTGAGAATGAGGATTAGTTGGAATAATTTTTGAATTAAAGCGTTCTTCATCCTCATATGTTTTTTGAATTTTCTCATGAGGATTGACTTGAGGAGAATACAAATCAACATCTTCATTGTGAGAGTAATTATCATAAACGTCTTCACTATATTTATTATAATTCCCTTTGATCTCATCCAATGTATCACAACAAGAAGGAATATAAAATACATGTTTATTAATGCCAAAAGAATGATCAATTATTGTTTCTCTATCTTTATAAAAACTAATTGGAATTTCATTTAGATTAGCCTTTGTATTTTTTGAAATATCATTAATACCAAGAGGGGGAAATTGCCATCAGTAAAAATATCAAGATAAAGGGAAAAACGAGAATCATAAATAATGAACTTTAAAGTTTCTCTGTTTAAGAACTCTTGTGCTTTTTGTTCATTATAAATTTCGGATTCTAGATCATTCCTTTGTGTACTCATGCTTTCTCGAAGAAGGTTGCTTTGCTGATTTGATTTTGGTATTTTCTCATCATGAAAGAAATCAGAAATTTATACAGCAGTTTGTGTGTTATTGGTTACTTTGATTGCTGCTTGTACTTGTTGATTTGCAATCTGATTTTCAGAATTCAATGCAAAGTAATTTTCAAATTTCAAGGCAACTCTTTCTCCAAAATTGTTGTTTTTGTCTTCTTGCATTTGGATTGAAATACTTTCCAAGCTTTGTGAGACCACTTCATCATAATTTATTTGCACATCCATATTGGAATTCTCATTTATGTTGGAAGGGACTGGAACAAAGCTTGAACTAATTTCATATGGATTATGAATGGGAGGAAGAAAACAAATATATTCAAACCAATCTAATGGTTTTTCTTCTGGAGATTTATCTTTGACTTTAAATTTTAAACAATTCAAACAAAATCGAATATTAAAATTAATAACGGACTCATTTTCAAACCTTCATAGATATTCAATCTTATCACATACTTTTTCATAATCGTAGCCGTCAAATTTACAAATAAAAATTGTAAGAAATTGATCCTAGCTGTGAATTGAGGCAGTTGGAAGAGTTCGACACCAATTTTTGGTTTTTTCCACGAATGTGAGAGTAAAAATTCTGCATAAAATGCCTTCATCAATTCCTTGAAAAGTAGAAGAATTTCTCTTGCCATTGAACTTTACCTGAGACAAGTGTCTTACCACTACGGGTGGAGTATTGGAAGATGCATGTCCACGGATACAACTCCAAATTGGAAGTTTAAGAATAACCATTGTGATTAAATAGAATGTTAAAATTCAAAATACTCCAATAGAAAACCAATTTTAGGCCCTCCTTCTAGCGCCAAAATGTTGAAGCCTCGAAATTCGTTGCAACAACATGGGGGAAGACCACCCGGTCCAGACCTTAAAGCAGCTCCTTTTCCATTTGGAATGGGAGTTTTGACTAGTGCAACTAGGTCTAGTTATCTTCTCTCAATCTCCAATGGATTTAAAATATGACTTTCATTCATCAATGGAGAAGAGACTTCAGATAAACCCTCTTGTTGATCAAGCAAGAAATTGATCCCTAAGCTGATTTGGGGCTCAACCAAGCCACAACTAAAGTTTGTCTCTTTGGGAAGAAGACATAAAAGAATGTAGAAATAAATTTAAATGCAAATGTATTCTAAGATGAAAGCAAAAGGAACTATATTAATCCTATCTCAATTAGGTAGATATGGATCTAGCCCAATTAAGAGCAAGATAATTTTGAATAAATGAGACTTAAATATGTCTATTTTATAATGAATATCAAGTTAATGAAGTAGTTCAATTAACTAACATTATGAATACTGAAACACATCTTATTGAGACCTCTTAACTGAAATAAACAATCAACAACACTCAAGAAGAAGTTCACAAAATGATATTGATCATTTAATCAGTAACTTGAATAATTAAATAATAATATGAGGAAGAAGTTCACAACATATCACTATTCAATAAATCAGCTTTCTAAGACAGATTTCTGAGTAAATAGTTACTCAGAAATTAGAATTTAATCCGAAAGAGTAGAGATACATAATAACATAGAATTGAGACAAATTACCCACATCGACAAAAGTGCACAAACATGGAAGTAAATTAACACATTCTTGTTATCATAAAATGAAACAATTGTTTAAAATAATAGTATTCAAAATACCAATTTTATTGAATCCATTCTCTAGCACCGGTCTCTAATGGTCTTTTACAGTGCCTGAGCTTCTGCTTTCAAAACCAGAGCTACAATAATGCAAACTTTGTTCATTATATATAATTCAGAATGTAAAAGAAAAACCTCAATAATCTCCAGATCTGAGATTCCTCTCCTCCCACCTACAACTCTAAGTCTCTATTACAGAAGTGCTTTTATAATTCTAGAATTATAGAGAAGAGAAGCCCTTATTACATTTTGTAATATGCTATTTATAATATTTTCAAGGGAATTCTTAACAGGAAAGTTTGTTGAAGAAGAGATTTTCTCAATCAATTTTCATTTGCTCAAAATTTCATTCTTCAATTGTTGGAGCATTCGCATTGATTGAGATCCTTTTTCTCCTCATCTTTTCAATTGTTTTCCTGCAAAAAAAATCAAAACAAAATTAAAATGCCAAATTTGGAATTAAAACAAATCTAATTGATTTCAATTAAATAAATAATTGAAAATGAAATTTTATCTTTCTATTGATGCTTGTAATGATTTTAATTGGCCAGGGATATCATTGTTGAATTGATCTGCACTTAGAAGAGGTTTGGGGAAATGAAGATGTAGAGAATAAAACTCAGAAAATTGATTTTGTTTTAAATATTCAGAGCTTGATCTTCTGCCTAGTTTTAGAGCCAATAATTGATTAAATCCATTATTGAAACTTCTTCAAAAATGTTCTCCATGATTTTATCTTTCCAATGAGCCATCCGGGGTTTCATTTGGCTAAGTAAAACTTAATCTATGAGCCCCCAAAGTTGATGAGTCAAATCTGGAAGAATTCTGGAAATTCTGTTGCCTGGGCCAAAATATCACAATTTGTTAATTAAATTCTAATCCTAAATTATATTTTAATTAATCACTAATTAATTCTAACTTAATTATTAATTAGCTAACATATATAATTAATTTTAATTAAAGCTCATTTAATTTAATAATTAATTAATTTACAAAATTAAATTAAATATAAAAATGATTTTGTAAAAATTAAATTTAAATATATAATTTAATATTATACTTCAAATTATATTAAAATTATAATAAATAGTATAATTATAATATAATTATTACAATACAAATATAATATTTATTTAAGAAATTATTTCACAAACCATTGGAATCAATCTAAAATTCACACAACAAAGCATTGCAATCAATCATTTTTCCATCCACATGAAGAGGAGTGATGGAGGGAAGTGAGTGGAGGGTGGAGTGGAGGATGAGGTGAGCGTGAGGTAGGATGAGGTGAGGTGGAGGTACGAGAGTCATAAGGTGATCAATAAAAAGTTTGTATTAAAACCTTTTACCACATCGCATTTTCCCAATCACAAATCCTAAAATGTTTAAATTGAGGAGCTTAATAAAATTGCGATATGCGGTATCACAATATCGGATCACATGAATTTTTTTGATAATTTTAAAACAAATTCCAAACAAAATGAAAGACTTCATAATTCTCGCATCAACTTATTTCACTTATGTGTTTTGAAATGTTAAGGCTTTTGAAATTAATGCGAGAACATTTTGCGAGAAGTATTTTGCCGGAATTAGTTTTTGTGAGAAATTTTCCGAGATCTGATTTTGTTTTTTGTTTTTTTTTTGCTAATGGAACAGTCATGCCTTCTATTTAAAATAATAAAAAAGGATTAATTACATAAATTACAACTACCCCAAAGGAAACTGGGGACATAGAATTTAACTTCCCCCCAAGGTATGTGGAAATTAACCAAAGGCTCAACCATTGTGCCATGGGTACACTCCCCTAACAAAAGGTCCTCCACAAAACATATGCATTATAATTTGTTACAATGGAGTGAAAGAAAACCAAACAAGATGGAACTGTAACTAGACCCGAAAAGGAATTAAACCCCCAACTATTCAGATTTCGGGTCCGCAAAAGGAGAATAAAAAATGCGTATGTGGCCCACCTGAAATTCTTTGATGCCCATCACGAAGCTAGATAAGCACAGACGATAACAGAGAGATGTGCCTTAGACCCAGACCCACCAACCTACATGATGCATCTAGGCCATTCATCCGCCTCACCAGATCCAACGGTTGAGGAACATATCGGATGGAAAAGAAGCCCAGAGAATACCCGCCCGATGAGGGTGGTATTCTCTCTCCTACTGTAGCCATGTGTTGCATGTTCAGTGGCATCAGGCTTAAACCAGTGAAAGCACTCCTGGTGTTGAGAGCTTCTAATAATTCGTAAACCACCATGAGGGCGGCATTAACACAACAGGTTGTTATGAGGAAAGTTTCGAGTCTGCTAAGGAAGCAAAGACTCTGGCCTGAACCCACCGAACTGCAATTTGACTCTCCACCCTTGATCATCAGTTGCTTGATCCAATATATTAGAGGAGTCTCCTTTTGAAGAAAACCAGGAGGGATTCCTGCCGTTCGAGCACCCGAAAACCTGTAGACCAACCACACCGGTTCACTGTAACCATTGCCAACAATTATGTACCTATGGTGGGACTCTATTGTACCTTCTAACTAAAGGCTCTTCATGCCCTCTTCCCACTAAGAAAAACTGAGATGATCGTATTAGGAAAAATTTTAGAAAAAATCTGCAAGCTACCAAACAACTTCCATCCAAGGACTTTGTGTCTGAGCTGTTCTGGGCTGAAAAAGCTAACAAAGGTCTATGTACCATTTTCAAAATTACCTCTGGAAAACCACTTCATATTAAATGTGTATCAACTAAACCTAGCCTTTGCAACTGTTGAAAATCTCTGTGTTGATACATCTCTCGGTCCTCATTCGCTTGGTTGAGACAATCATCCCTCAACCTGCCCTGTGGAACCTCTTGCCATCTATATTTATTGTTGCTTTTAGTGCAGAGAGCCCCTTTATTAGCAAGTATGTCCACCAATTTATTGGTTGTCCTTCGCACATGTGTGAAATTTAAGGTTCTCATGTTCTGAAGGTGGAGATGAATTCTTTGATATACCTGAAGCAGCCTCTAGTGTCTCGAGACCTTTTCTGGAGCCGAACCATAACAGATTCTCTTGATTGAATTGATGATCAGCTCAGAATCAGCTTCAATTATGATATTCTGAAGATTGTTGTGCTTCAGGATTTCTAAATATTGCTCAAGTGCCATTAGCTCTGCCACATTGTTTGTGGCTCTTCCAAAATTGAAGTGAAAAATATATTGTATGCAGCCCTTTTCATCCCTTAAAACACCACCATAATCAACTATACCCAGATTTCCATTTGAGGCCCCATCTATGTTACATTTCATAAATCCTTGAGGGGGAGGATGCCAAAAGTCTTTCTAAGTGACCAGTTGCTTTACCATCTTGTTCTTGCCCTGAGGAATAAGCCCCTGCATACCCAACTGAAGAAGTATCTACATATCATCATTTGAAGGGAGATTTTTAGGGGATGTTTGCACTAAAGTCCCAGCCGTCTCCTTCAGCTGTCTTAAGATCTATTCCATGATGCTCTGGGAGGAACTTTTTTTTATTTTTGAAGATTCTATTGTTGCACTCTTTCCAGACATTCCATATTAGGAAGCTTGGAGTTAAAGCCCAAGCTCTATTTATCGTTTCATAATCAGAGAAATTTCTTCTCCAGTTTCTAAGGGTATTGGCAATGCTTCCTCTGTCTCTGTCTGTTTGTCTGAAAATTAAGGCAATACCATCCCACAATGTGTAGGTAAATATGCAAGTGTTGAGGAGGTGCTCCATTGTCTCCTCTTATGACTCACATAACTGGCATCTTGATGGGCCTAAAATGCCCCTTTTCCGGATGTTCTCCCAAGTCAGAATTTTCTTATGATGTACCAGCCACATGAATAGTTTGGTTTTCATCCATCCTTGGTTCTTCGAAAGATTCTTCCAAACCCAATCCTGTTCTGTAGAATCAAGCTCCAGGGCTAAGCACTTTGCCTCTTTAATTCTAAAGGTGCCTTCATTGTTATTGCCCCATCTAAGTTGGTCATGATCAGCTGATATTAGAATTTTTCTTTGATCCAAAATTGCTATTAGAGCATCAGCCTTTGCTTTCAAGGGGCTATCATCCCTGTATTCCATTTCCTTCCAAGTTCTCCATTTTCCTTCACTATTTGTCTAATCCAAAAAATATTTTACCCTTAGTAACCCTTTGGTGTCAGTATCATTCTTGAGATCCACAAAGTCCTCTCTTAACAGTCTAGGTTCTTGTTGCCATTTATCCTCCCAAAACCATGCCAGGTCTCCCGCTCTAATTTCCCAGAAGCTATTCTTTTGAACTATGCCTCTATTCTCCCAAGCTTTATTCCAGATGTGTGAACCTTTTATGGTACCAGACATCCTTATGTGGTCCTTGTTTTGCCAATTACTTGCATATTTCTCTTTCCAAATTCGAGCCCACAGAACATGTAAAACTTTTATCCATCTCCACCATAATTTTTCCACTAAAATTTTGTTTAGCACTTCAGGATCATCCAGTCCAAGACCTCTGTGGTTTTTAGGTTTACAAATTGTTTCCCAGGCTACCAAGGACCATTTCTTCCTCTCCTCCCCTTTACCCCAAATAAAATCTCTTTGAATATTTCTACATTTTTGCATAACTCCTTTTGGAGCTGGAAGGATTGAAAACATGAATATGGGGATTGTTTGAAGGATAGCTTTTGTAAGCACCACTTGACTCGCCAAGTTCAAAGATTTGATTGTCCATTTTCAAGTCTTGTCCTACAGCTTATTAATCACTGGCTCCCAAATAGACTTGTTCAGAGGTTTTTTTATAAGCGGTACTCCCAAACATTTGGAAGGTAGCATATCTCTTTGAAAGCCCAAAATTCTGGAGATATTCCACTGAATAGCAATGTGAGTATTAAAAAAGAAAATCTTTGATTTGGAAAGGCTTACCTTTGTACCCACCACCATAGAAAAGTCATTCAAGATTTGTTTATAAGCTAGTGCTTCTTTGACCATGGGAATGCCCTGTAGCATGGTATCATCTACAAATTGTTGATGGGTCAAAACCTACCCATTCTTGGAAAGTTTGAGGCCTTAGATCTTACTTTCTTCTTTAGCAGACTTGATGGTTCATCCAAGTCCTTCCATCATGAGAATAAAGAGAAAGGGGGAGAGAGGATCTCCCTGCATGAGGCCACTTGAAGGTTTAAAGGTCTTAGATGGAGAACCATTAACCTAAATTGAAAAACTAGAGGAAGTCACCAGGGCCATTACTCATCTTACCCAGTTGTGGTCAAATCGAAAAACTAGAAGAACCTTCCTAATATAGGTCCAACTTAACTTATCATAAGCCTTTGCTAGGTCCAATTTCATAATCATTCCCGCCTACCTATTACTCATCAGTGAATGAACCACCTCATGCACTTGAATGATAATATTGAGAATTTTTCTACCCTCCACATATCCCATTTGCTCCACAGAAACCAGAGTAGGAAGAAGGGGTTTAAGTCTGTTGGCAATTATTTTGGATATTAACTTATACACCACATTGCACAAAGCTATAGGTCTGAATCTGTTTGGAGTCATAACATTGTCCTGTTTGGGAATCAAGGAGATGAAGGATGTATTGAGCACCTTCAATATGGTTCTATTATTCCTGGAGTCCTCCACTACATTCAAAACATCTTGCTTGACAATACTCCAGCATGCTTTAAAGAAATCTACATTGAAACCATCTAGCCCTAGTGCTTTTCCATTTTTCATTTCTTTGATGACTTCACTAACCTTGTCTTCATTCACTGGCCTATTAAGATTGTAATTATCTTCTCTTGTTACTAGCTTAGGAATGTGCTTTGTGAAGTCCCTAATAAATTGTGATCTATCTAAGATGGATTCCTCTGCTATGCTTTGAAAATGTTGAACCAACACAACTTCTATATCTTTATGGGTGTTGAGAAGTTGGCCTCTGGATTCCTTGATCGTTGAGATCCTGTTGTGAGACATGTGATCCATTGTAGATCTGTGGAAAAACCTTCTCTTTCTATCCCCTTCTTTTAAACATTGAACTCTTGATTTTTGTCTCCAAAATATTTCCTCTTGTTTACATAAGTCCTCCCAATCCTGTTGATGCTTGTTGGCTTGTTCATTTCTCTCCCCATCAAAGCCATCTGTGATAAGGGTTTGATTAAGTTCCTGCATTTTTCTTTCAACAACTTTTTTCACTTCAGAAATATTTCCAAACTCATTCTTATTCCAATCTTTGAGCCTGAGCTTGATGTGTTTCAATATTTTGTGTAATAGAAACATTCTCGTTCCCTCGATCTCCAGATTTTCTTTCCACCATTTTTCAATGTTGCTAATAAATTCTGGATGGGTGAGCCAGATATTTTCAAATCTAAAAGATCTGTTCTTTGGGGTTCCAATGCTAGTAACCTCAAATTGAATAGGCCAATGGTCCGAGCCACCGAAGGGGAGAATTCTCATTGTCATATCAAGGCTTGTGAGCATAAGGTCCTCTGAGATTATGAACCTGTCTAAATTTGAGGCTATTTGAGACTCTCCTCCTCTTTTGTTGTTCTAGGTAAAGAGGCCATTACTTGTATCTGTGTCAACTAGCTTCATGTTGTCTATAAAATTCTGAAATGTTATAGAGTCTTTACTTATAGTTCTGGTCCCACCTTTTTTTTCTGACAAGGATTTGATCATGTTAAAGTCCTCACCCAGAATCCATGGTATTCCTGAATGTCTATCTCTTAGATCCTCTAGAGAAGTGAGTAGCATGAGCTTATCATCAATCTCTGAGGGCCATAAATGTTTTTGATTTAATAAATCTCCTTGTCTCCCACAGGCTGAATAACCATTGATAAATAATTCCTAAATGCCTCTGCATCCACTATGCTAATCTTTTGGGGGTTCCAAAGTGTAAGAATGTCTCCTGTTGTTTTGTCTGCCTTGACTTCTAGAAATTCATATATATTGAGCCATTTTCTATGTATTTCTCTTATTTTTTAATTGAACATTTAGTTTCATGGATAAAAATCATATCAAGAGTTTCTTGTTTCATTCTGTTGTTAAGAATCCTTTGTTTCCTTTTACTTCATAGAACTCTAATATTCTAAGATGTGAACTTCATTAAGAAAGATTTGTAAAGGAGTAGTTGGTTAGATATTTCATCTTACTTGAATCTATCATCAGTTTTCCACATTCCATCAGTAGCTCATTTTGTTTTTTCTGCCCCTTTTCCTTCCTAGGTTTCTGGGAGAGAGTCCTGATGTGGTTTTCATGGTTTTCACCCCTTCATTGTCCTGCCTTTCGAGGTTTTTTTTCCCTCCCAGCCCTTTAGCCTGAGTTCTCCATAGAAACAGCTGTTGCACTCTATTAAACTCCTCTTGAGGTAGTGAATCCACACCTCCCATGGTCCCCTGTTTCAAAAATCTTTTTAGATCTACGTGTTCTCTTTTGAGAATATCCCGCAATTCATGATCCTTCGTTTCCACCTCACTCGGGGTCATTTCTTGGTCCATTTCTAGTTCCATGTTGCTCAACATAGTCCCATTTTGTTGGTTAATTTCCTTTGTCTTCTCACTATTTTCTTCCTTTTCCTTGTCCCTTGGGTTGCCCTCCATGACCTGATCTACCTTTGTTACCTCTTCCTCTTCTTCTAGTACTTTGTACCTATTCAAACTTGCATGTTGCCCCTCTGTGTGGTTTTTCTTTTGCAACCTTTTACCTCCTTTTCCTCTATTTCCCACTTTATGAAAGCTCTCAGCGTTTTTCCTTACTGTAACTTTACTACTGCTCTCTGTTTTGTTGAGAGGGAATTCTCTGAATAAATGCCCATGTTCATGACATTTGCGACATCTAAAAGGAATATGTTCATAATCCACTCTTTGCACCCATTCTTCATAAAAAACTTCCAGGATCACCTCATCCGATAGAGCTCCAGAGAGATCCATCTCTGCATATATATGGGCGAAGGAGGTGTGCTTTCCTCTTCTGGCTCGCTCAGATATTTTAAGAAAACTCCCTAATTTATTTCCTATTGCTGATAAATATTCTGGTTGCCAATAATCTAGAGGTAAGGAGTAGAGTTGTACCCAAACCGATACCGAAGTGAAAGTCTCGTGCTCCAGGACAAAATTCATCATCCAAGGCTACATATAGAGGCCTACAACTACATGGAAGTAGGGTCCTCCTTCAAACACCCTGTCTTTATCTTCGATGTTAGTAAAGACTGCGGTAGAGAAACCCTTTGACCCAAGATGTAGGTCTATATCCCCTTTAGGTTTCTAGTGATATTTAATCCATGCCTGTAGCACCTTCTCTGTGGGCCATAACCCCATGAATTTACAAATGATAGCATAATTCCTCATGTGATCCCTATGTGCCTGCAGTGATGGATCACTTAACACCACTCTGGGTGTGACTGTGATCTTACGCTTACATGGACCCTTTTTTTTTTGTATTCTGCTTCCTGTTTCTTGTCCTCTTCCTCTTTTTCTTTTAATCTGTCTTCCTCCCTTTTATTAGTTTGCTCCTGTGCATTGTTGATGTTCCCTTTCCCTCCTCCTGAAAGACCTTTTTCAACCTCCAGCAGTTTCTTGCCTCAGCTGGAGACTGCCTCATTGTAGGAGGGAGTGGAGCTCCCCCCTTTATGCCCCTCCATGGAATTCAATGCCTGAATAATTTTTGTAAACCCTAGCTCTTACTAGTTGTTGCCTTTCACCTCGATAAATTCATTTAAAAAAAAAAACTTGTTTTATAAGTTTTTTGTGATTTGGGTCTTGGGGGCTATTATATTAATGAAAATGAGTGGGGCCCATGTGAATTATTGATCCTACAACTTGAACTGTAACCATTTTGTAATTTTGAGAATCTGGTCTTGGCAATTTGTTTTAAAATAATAATTTGAAGTAAATTATAAAGATCCTGAAACATGATTTCATTTGTTGTATGATTTAGCTGGGTCATTTTGTAGGACCATTAGTAAAAAATGAAAAATTAATAAAATTTAACTAAAAGTAAATATTTACAATGAATGACTATTGAACTTAATTAGTTACAAAAATTGAAATATTTTACAGTTATTTACATTTGTATTCCATGTGAGAAAATGATCAAACTTCAAAGGAGTGCCATTTACAAACCGGTTGACCAAATGAGTCAAAACAAGTATCAATTGAAAGCTTGTGAAAATTTGAATTCAATGAAACAACCAAAATGGAAATCTGACAAAAATGAAAAATAACAAAATTGCAAGATAATTAACTTAATAAAAATCATAGATGGTGTTTAGCCAAAAATTAATATAAGGGGTTCCCATCACTGAAGTACATAAATTAAAAAATGGGGGGGTTGTGTTTTACGAAAATAGAAGTTTTTTTTCATCTATCTGTGAACATTATGAACAATGTTGTACAACCCAAAACTAGTGAGGAAATCAAGAGAATGTTGCATTTGTCAGACCAAGCAAAGACAGGTAATTGGTATTTATACCGAAATTACACAGAAATAAGGGTATATGGTTGTGAATTGGCCCCCAATAAACTACCCAAATACCTCCCAATGAGGATTTTTTTCCTTGGAGTATATCAGACATATATTGAATTCAGATGACATCCACTTTGTAGTGGCCAAGAAGAAGGCACAATTCAGGATAAAGACACAGTGGGCCCATTTGTGTGCACCACAAGGACAGCGGGTGAAGAGGCAGATAGAATAATTAAAGAAATGAAGTTTAATTTGAGCTTTACATGGTCTTTGACCCCTGTGGCATTATTTCAAAGCTCATAGTGGAGAACAAAAAAACTCCTTATATTCATACTTCAAGGCCAGACATAGAGCAGAATGCCAATTAGCTAGAGTGGATGGAAAATAACTTACAGGAAGTTGAAGAATGACTTGTTTCTACTTCTAGTTTGCAGTCTCCTATTCCTCAGGAAAAATTAAGAAAAAGAGAGAGGGAGGAAGGATCATCATCTACATCTGGAAGTGAAGCTAAAGAATTTAGAATCAACTATAGGAAGAGAGTAAAGGTAACTCCCAAAGTAGAATTGGACAAAGAAACTGAAGAGTAGGCAACCATCATCATTGCAAATTCACCATCTGTAGCTACCAAATTCACTACATCTCCTACTGAACCTTCACCTTCACTAGGTCACAAAGAGACTGAGATGGAATCACAGAATATTCAAACATAAAAAGAGAAGACAATTTTTGACAGGTACAGGGAGATAAAGCTCAGAAACGAAATTCTAAAAAATAGCACTTATAACCATTTTTGGAAGTAGACCTCCAGCTCACAAAGTAGGTTTCTTTCAGTCTTTGATATAGAGCACGGAAAAATGAAGATGGCCTTTCTTGAGGCCCGGGTTCCACAACCAAAATCAGCAGCATACTACAAGATCACTACTTTTGAATTCAGCACAAAGGACATACATCTCATTGATCAAATGGAGATGCACAAGAAAATTGATTAAGTGATATCCTCCACTTTGACTAATACTGCTATGTCACTTTCTAAATTGTAGGTGTCTTTTGAAAAATTTCCTGTCACAGTTGAAAATGGAGAAAGTCTCCTCTTTGGAGAAAGATAACAGGATTAATAATTTGGAAGACTTGGTGATTAAAATAGGATATGATCCCAAAGATGTCAATGCTGCTAAGGAGATTATATAAAACAAGAACCCTGCACATTGTAGCCATAAGAAAGTAGCTCAAACTGCTAGCCACAAAAGATCCAATAACCAAGGGTATTGAAGAAGGTGAAGCACATAAAGCAGATATGGTGAAATTGATCATAGAACAAAATATACAGATAAGGCAGATGGAGGCAGAGATGGAGAAACTAATAAAGGAGAAGGAAGACAATATGAAGATGACCATTGTCCCCCTAGATGCCATACCTATTTCTCAGCTTCCATCAATAGGGGCAAGCACTGCAAATCCTTCTTCTAGTCAAACAACAAGTGCTGAATAGGTAACACTGACAGTACATAATATGTCACTGTAGTCAAAGGATGTTGAGACTTTGCAGGGTGAAATCAAAGCTTTGGAAGTACAAAAAGCCAAAGTTGAAGGTGCTCGTGTTATTGAAATGGAGAAATTCTAAAGACTATAGGAGAAGTTGCACAAGGTAGAGGGAGACACTTCAATTGGTCAAACCTTGGCCCAAGCCAAGGAAACTATTTGGTTGCATATATTAGACTCTATGAATGAGATTTGGCCTTCTATCCAAGTCATATTTGAGCATAAAGAGATGATAGAGAATGCTATAGAAAATATTGTGCAAGGAAGAGAAAAGTTGGGAGAGATGCCCACATAAGCCTCTAATATAATCAAGTTTTCAAACTCAAAGTCCAAGTATGAGTTGGAGGAGGTAGGAATTAGCGATAGAATTGCCACCATTCTAGAAGTCAAGAAAGTCTTGACAAAGAGGAATCTCATTCATCAGTTGGGAGAAAGGTGTGAAACCTTAGAGCTCTAGATAAACAGGTTTACAAATAGAATTGAAGGCTTAATCCAAAAGGGACTTCCTAGTATCTATGTTATAAATGAAAAATTGATCACTCAGGAAGACTATATCCCGAAGATGAAAGAAGTGGCCAAAATCAGTGTCAAGTTTGGTGGAATTAAGGGTAGTATGACAACAAAGGATTTTCTGGAAACTATCTCAAACAATTTCCATGTATAGAATGAGGTAAAACACATCTTTACCATAAAACAAACTTTTTCCAAATACAAAGAGGTAGATGAAATTTGCCACAGGGTAATAAAATTGACAGTTCTAGAGGAAAAGAGATGTGAAAAACTGGTTGATTTACTAGATTAAAGGGTAATTTAGGAGCAGTAAAAAGAAATTTCTAGCGCGGAAGCCAACATGATGATCAGTTCAACATTGCAGCACTATTTCAATTTGACTTAGCAACTGAAACCATCTAAACATGGCCACCTTTCTTTTCAACAACCTATGTGGCCTACACTTTTTCCAAGATTAGATGATGTAGTTTGTAATTAGGATAATAATACATCGCCGATTTGACATCGATTTTGTAATTATTAGTATAAATACTTCACATTTGAAGTATCAAGGGTTGATTTCTGAATGTAATTTCCTTGCATATTGTATATTTTCAAGTACTAGAGAATCAATAATACAAGGACCTTTCACATGATTCATGTGGTGTACTAAATGGTGATGTGTCTTTTCTATCTATTTGTTTAAACATTGTTTTTTCCTTACTCTGTTATTCTAAATTTATGAATTAATGAAAAGAAACTATGATAAATAGGATTTCTTAATTAGAGCACCCTATTTTGGCTGTTGATAATTTCAATGTTTTCCACTGAAGTCAGATCAAGGAATTCTTAATTTCTCTTTGATATCTACTGAACCTTACACTTCTACTATTCTACAACTCATTTAATCTCTCAAAAGATCCAGTTACTACAACCTAGCTTGCCCTGTGAGAACTCCTCTAAAAATTGATGCAAGACTCTAGTTTAGTTTATAGAATCCATTGCCCAATGGAATTATAATACTCAAATCAACCAAACCTTTCAATCAAAACAAACATGTACAATCATAACTAGCCTAAATCTTACATAAAAACAAAGCTAAATTAAACAGAGAAATCCCTCTCTAAAGCTAGCAGGGCTAGGTCCCAGCTTCCAAAGTGGTTTTGATGCTACCCTATGTGTTTACTTCCTCAACCTCAAAAATAAAGTATGTCAACATAGTGGCAACCATACCAGGGAAGAATACTTTTTATTCTAAAACACATTAATCCTTGGTATCTAAATAGTATTTCTATAAATCAAGAATTATATATCATTATGAAATACATGATCTGAGGTTGTTCTTTTGTGAATATTCTAGTGTGTCATTGATTTGATTTTTATTTGTGTGATCTTTTTTAATAGACCTAGCTCCAAAAATAATTTTCACTAGATCTCACCCTGATCCCAACCCTGCTAAATTTGTAGATAACCCTGAGAAATTGGTGAGAAAGAAAATTTTTATAGAGAGTCAAGGTAGTAACAAACCATTGTCTAGATTCAATTCTCTTCCTCAGAATATTCCTTTGTCCAGGTTTAACTCTCTTCCAAAGAAATTTGAAACTATTCAAGATATAGAATTTTATTTGCCTTTCCAACATAGTTTGTTTAGATCAAAGTTTTAGGCTTTTGTAGATCAAATTGTCATTGATAAATCCCTACTATAACCATACATACCCCAGACCCAAAATTTTGAAACAGATCATAATCTTGAATCCTTATAGCAATTTGAGAAATTACAAGGTCTAGTTTCAATGTTGGACCAAGCTATTGAAGCAGATTTTATTCAACAATTTGTTGAATTTTATGTTTAACCGTTGCAACAACCTCTTTGTCTAGTCACTCTTCCGAGTCAATTCATCTAAATCCTGCTAGTCCTACTCATTCCATATTTTCAACTTCCTCACCTGTGATCTCTCAAACTGTTATTCCTACTATCCCTATAGTTATCAAAACTACACCTACATTAGGTCCATCTTCAAGTCAATCTTCCAGAAAAATTATGGCAGGTAGGTATGCACCTTTGGTGTTACTAGGCCATCTAAATGCTATTCTTAGAGATTACCAATCTAAAATTGTGACCTTTGATAACAATAGTGCTTATACTGCCCATTAGCATGTGGATAGGATGAATGATGTGTTTTACCTTCAAGAAATAGATGAATCCACTGTTAAAATGAGAATTTTTACCCAAAGTTTAGGAGGTGATGTAAAAAAATGGTTTAGGGGTTTACCTATAGGAAGTATAGCCAAAATTGATGCTTTCCATCAAACATTTTTAGCTAGATGGGAGATCAATAAAAATGCACTTCAACTCCTAACTGAATATAAAATACTGAAAAGAAAACCAAATGAAAGTGTGGAAGAATATTGTTAATAGTTTAATATTGTTTACAATTCCATTCCACAAGACATCAAGCCCTCCCCTTGCCTGTCTCTAATTGATTTCCCAGATGGTTTTGATGTAGACATGGAATATCAACTTAGAGAAAGAGACCCGGAAACATTGGAAGAAATGCAAGAAAATGCTATTAAGGTTAAAGCTAACATCCTAGCCAAGAAGTCCAAACTAAAATCTAAACGCAGAGTTACTATAAAAGAATAACCCTCTACTTCTACTGTTGATCATAAAATTGATAACCTAGTAAGAGTAGTGAATCAGATGATGCAAAGAGTAAACATCAATGAACAAAATCAAGTAAGAGAAAACCAAAATGCCTCTCAAACAAGAAACCACAACTTTAGATGGAATGTTCCCCAAGTTAAACAAAGAGAACAAAAGGGTCTAGACCAGTAGTTTCAACCCCGCTCTTAGGAAAATAACACAGATGATGAAAGGAATATTGTTGAAGATTAGGATGATAATCAAATAAATCTGATGGGTATGAATGATGATGAAACAATTTTTCTCTCTCAAGAGGAGCAGGAACTTATTCTCCAGCCAAAACTAAACTAGATTCTGAAGAATCAAATGAATATAAACAAAGGTTTGAAAATGCCATAATGGAAGTCCATAGGCAATTTAATCTTAGGAGAAAAAAGAATCCAGACACTCTCAACACCCAAAACTCAGATAATCCTACTAAAAAGTCATTTGAAATTGAATCTAGGGAAACCACAGATAACCTTCCTACGAAAATTGTGGATAATTCTGGCAAGAAAAAGGTAGAAATCCTTGTCAAGAAGGTTGTCGACAGTGTTTCTAAAACTACTCAAACAAATATTCCAACCACTAGTCAACATAAAGAGCCTATAACAAAACAAATCACAGATCAATATGAACTTCCCAACTTGATTAAGATTCAAACGCCATTCAACAATGAGAATGAACTAGCAAAATTGAAAATCCCTATTCCTCTCATAGAGTTAATGAGTAACAACATGTATAGACCCCAAGTAATGAAATATTTAAACATAGGGGGAAATACTAACTCTGTAAGTCTAAATGATGACCAATCTGAACTCTTATTTGGACCAGAAGTTGAAGGAAAACCATAGGAAGGGGGTGTTCCTCCATTCTGTGTTAGCCTAAATATTCATGAAAAAATCTCCATAATGCTATGCTAGATTCAGGTGCCTCCCACAATTTAATGCCTAAAGATGTTATGGATAAATTATGACTTGAGATTACTAGACTTTGTAAAGACTTGTATTCCTTTGATTGTAGAAAAGTTAGATTCCTAGGTCTTATCAAAGACCTATGTGTTACTTTAGCTCAAATCCCTGCTAAAAGTCTAGTAATGGACATAGTGGTTGCCAATATTCCCCCCTAAGTATGGCATGTTTTTTTTCATGCTCATGGGGAGAAAAATTACAAGGTACCCTACAGATGGATATGACCATTGCTACCATACCAGTGTTTGGTTAGCAAAGAAGACTATATAGGGAAACCTTGATGAAATTCATGGTGAGTAGTTAAGGAAAACCTCACAACTATCCACTTTATTCTGTTCATTCGGATTTGGATTCTTTCATTATTTATAATATGGTGATATCAACACTCAAATAATCAATGCTAAAACTGAAATTTCTAAAAGAGGCCCAACCCAATCACAAAAAATAAAACAAAAAACTCCTCATGAACCTCTTTGGAACATGAGTTTTGATGGATCTTGTAGCAAAGATGGTGCTAGAGAAAGAATTTGGGTGGTTAATACAGGAGATAATCATGCTGAGATTCACTCATATAGGGTTAATTTTCAATGTACTAATAACATAGCAGAGTATGAAGACCTTATTTTAGGATTGAAATTGTTAAGAAAGTTAGGTGCTAAAAGAATCTCCATTCAAGGGGATGTTGAATTAATTAGCAAAAAAATTAAAGGATAATATTCAGCCAAATATCCTAGGATGAGAGCATATATAAATGTTGTGCTTGACTTCCTAGAAATTTTTCTTGAATATGACCTTTTTGCAATTCCTAGAAAACAAAACATCATTCCAAACAATCTGGTTTTTTCAGCTAGCTCTTGTAAAATGCCTCATCCTAATCAAGAATATGTCCTAGAGGTAAAACACTGACCAACTTTACCGAATAACACGAGGTATTGGCAGGTATTTGGAAATGATAAATAGATTGAAAGTTTTCTGCAATCAAAAGATGAATTTCAACATTATAGCATTGATTTGGATTCTAAAGTAGATAGTCAAATTGTTGAAAATTCTAATCGAGAAAGGAAATTGGATAATCTATATGTAAATACACCCGTAGATAAAATTGTAAATAAAATAGAATTGCTTGAAATAGACCCCGAAAAAGAAGAATTTGAAACACCCCAGCTTAAAGATAATGTTTTTCCAAGAGGTCTAGTTCCATTAGAAGAATTATTTGATTTCAATGATGTGGCTAAAAAGCCTAATATTGAGCCCTTAGGAACAATAATTGAAGATTGTAATTTAGGTACTAAAAAAGACCCCAAAATCATAAAAATATCTAAATCAATCCCAACAGCTGAAAAACAAAAATATATTGTTTTATTCAAGGAATTTAGTGATTTTTTTTCCTAGAGCTATGAAGATCTTAAAACATATGATATAAAAATCATATAACACAAAATTCCAATTAAGGAAGGTCATAAACCCTTTAAACAAAAACTTCTTAGAATAAATCCAGTTTTAATGCCTTTAATTGAGAAGGAAATCAAAAGAATGTATGATTCTAAAATCATAGTTCCCCTTAGGTACTCTAAATGGGTTTCCAATATTGTGCCAACCAGGAAGAAAACAGGTGAAATCAGATTGTGTATAGATTTCAGAAACCTAAACAAAGTTTCCCTAAAGGACAACTATCCCTTACCTAAGATGGATCATATTCTACAAAAGGTAGTTGGATCTTCTAGGATTTCCTTATTGGATGGATTCTCTGGTTATAATCAGGTCTTAGTTCATCCAGAGGATTAGGACAGAACAACCTTTACCACTCCATGGGGTACCTTCATGTATGTGAAGATGCCTTTTGGATTAATAAATGTTGGTGCGACCTTCCAAAGAGCAATGGATATTGGTTTTGCTGAGGAAATTGGCAGATTTATTGTGATCTATCTAGATGACATAGATGTGTATTCTAAATATGATGAAGAACATTTGATGCACCCTAGAAGAGTTTTGAAAATTGTAGAAGGTTTGGGATTTTACTAAATCCTGAGAAAACAATGTTTGGCCTTGAATAGGGAACACTTCTTGGTCATATCATATCAAAGGAATGTATCAAAATTGATCCTAAAAGGATTGAAGCTATTATGAAAACAAATCACCGAAGAAATATTAAATAACTTCAGTCATTTATTGGGAGAATAAATTTCGTGAGAAGATTTATCCCTAAATGCAGAACTTCTAAGAAACATCACAAACACGTTAAACCAAGATTCTGAAATTAGGTGGAACCTTGAAGCTAGGCAATCATTTGACCAAGTTAAAAAAGCATTAAAAAAGGCACCAATCCTTATTAGCCCATATTTTACTAAGGATTTTATCATTTTATCATTTGCTGCTGAACATACTGTTGTAGTTATCCTATTGCAAAAAAATGATGATGGATATGAACATCCCATTGTTTTATTTAGCAAGGCTTTGAGAGATGATGTGCTAAAGTATAATATAATGGAGAAAAATTCTTTCACTTTGATAAAAAAAATTAAATATTTCAGAGTATATATCCTTCATTCTCATATAATAACTTATGTACCAAACATTGTAGTTAAAGATATCTTGACACAAAATGGCCCAAATGGAAAAAGAGGCAAATGGATTGCCATCATATTGGAATATGACATGGAAATCAAGCCAACCAAGCTTATCAAAGGAAAAGGATTAGCCAAATTGATGGTTGAATCTAATTTTAATGCTTTAGATATCAAATTTGTAGTTGAATTGGATGATCAAGGGGAACGTCAACTCCACAACTAGATTAGGATTTCATGACCTCACCTTGGTATGCAGACCTTATTTATGTTTTATTTAATTTAAATGCTCCTCCTGGTCTAACAAAAAAAAGGCTAGATTTCTGAAACTAAAATCAATTAAATTTTGCATTATTGAAAATGTTTTATGCTGGAAAGATGCTGGTGGTATTATACTAGTGTTTGTTGAGAGATGATGCAGAAAGAATAATGCAAGATTTCCATGAGGGTGATTGTGGTGGCCTTTTGTATTGGAAAAACACTACCAATAAGATCCTTAGAGATGGTTTTTATTGGCCTACACTTTTCCCAGATGTTCATAAAAGGGTAACCTCTTACCACAAGTGTCAAATATTTGAGGGAAAAAGAAAGCTTTTTCATCTACCTTTGAAGCCCATATCAGTTGAAAGCCCTTTCCAACAGTGGGGATTGGATTTCAATGGAGAAATCCATCCTCCATCCTCTACTCAACAGAAATGGATCCTTACTGCTACTGACCACTTCACCAAATGTTGTTATCATTGACTAGCCACATATGTTGTTGTCATCAAATTCTTAGAAACCAATATCGTGTCTAGATTTGGCTGCCCAAACAAGCTTATTATAGAAAGTGTAAGAGACTTTAGGTATAAGAAAATGATATATTTCTGCAACAAATACCATATCAATTTGGGGCATTCAACTACTTATTAGCCACAAGGTAATCGGTTGGATGAATCTTCAAATAAAAGTTTGGTAAATATTATCAAGAATTTATTAGCAGACAACAAAAAGTAATGGCACAACAAGCTCATAAATGCACTTTGGGATGATAGGCTCACCACAAAGAAATAATTTGGCATGTCACCATACCAATTGGTTTATGGAATGGATAATTTTTTCCATCCTTTTTGGGAGTTTCAGTCATGAAGTTAATTCAAGAATTACAGGTTGAGCTAAATGACATTCAAAGGATAATTGATCAGAAAATCCAATTGCAACAATCCAAGGAAGAATTTTATAATAAGGCTTAGGTCTTCCATGAGAATATCAAGAAATTTTTTAACAGAAGAGCAAAAGAAGATGATTTCACCTTGGGTGATAAAGTCTTAAAGTGGGATTCTAGAAGAGAAGACAAAGGGAAGCATGGAAAATTTGACAATTTATGGATGGGACCTTATGTCATTTATGGTTTAAGAGGGAATAACACATTCTTTATCAAAAATTTAGATGGGAAAGAATAATCCGGCGGACCTGTCAATGGCAGGATGCTCAAACACTATTTCTCTGAGCAATAGAAGTTTTCCTAGAATTTATCATTGTAAATATCATTGTCCTTATTGTTTGAATTGAGTGACCTATTAACAGAATTCAAAGCCCATAGAGAATGCCCTGAGCTTCTATTGATGAGTTACCATAAGAACTGCAACAAAGAAATTAGAGGTAGATATTGCTGAAATAGGACACTCAAGGCTACTGATCATATGTTCTTGGCACCTCACAAGGAGAGTGCCATCCCCAAATGGAGCCACAGTTAGGGTCCTATAATTTATAGGATCTCAAGGTAATTGAGTATTGCATATCAAGAATATTATTTTGTAAATAATTGTCATTATATCAATGATTTCCAAATAAAAGAAAAAGAATTAAAAAATGAACAGAGGGTATAAATAAGAAAAAGTGAAAATTAAAAAATATTCGAAAAAGAAGAAAAGATTGAACCCCACCAAAAGAAGGAAAAGAAAAAAAAAAGGAATAATACTGAAAGTGTTGCAAGTCTAAGTGCCACTACTTATAGAAAGTTTTTCTTCATTACTGAAAATAAAAAGTTGTGTGTAGTTTATTCAAAATGCCACAATCATTATATTTTAGTTTAATCATATAGTGTAATCATGATTAAACTCCTTTAAATTTATGTAAATTGAGATAGAGAATAAATAGTTACCCAACAATTTAATCTGGGTAAATCATTAGTTAGGTAGAAAATGACAATGATCCAACTGTTTAATTTGGATCAATAGGAGAAATAAGGGATAGGTTAGGTAGTTTTTCCATTCTATATAAAAGAAAATAAAGTGGGTTTGCTAGTCTAAGTGTGCCCTAGAGATTAAAAATAAATGATAGTTTAGCTAAGGGCAGGTAGATTGAGTTATTTGTAAATGTCTGCACATGTAATTTTATCCTAAATTTGATGATGTGATTTAAAAAGGAAGATATGCGCTTTATGCATAAACTTCTTAATATGTTTATATTTCCCTTATCCTAAGATCAAAAAGCAAATATTAAAGCGCACAAGGAAAAACTTATTTTTTGCATTGAAGTTAAAGTACTCTCCACTCAACACCCTCGGATCTGTTCCCGCTCTTCATTACAGCCATTATCCATTTTTGGCCCCCTCTCTCCATTCTATGTTTACTACAGGGGAGGGGGGGGGGGGGGGGGGGGGGGGTCTGAAAAGCGTTTTCTCCACTGGCCCCATCTCTTACATTTCGCCCTCTCTTGATTTCGCACCCCCCAACTAAAACCATTAACTGCCCACTACGCTCTCTAGAAATCGTTTTCCCTCATCTGCTCTGCGGCGCCCCACCACTCTCCACCAGCCACATGGTATAATTGTTGGCCTATTAAATGTGTTCTATGCCAAAACGATCATTCTCCATTTAATTCAATTTCTCTTGGGTAACTTTTCGGGCTAACAGTCCCACGCCAATTTCAAAGGGACATTCATCGCAGCTTTTAAAAGCTTCTACACATATCATTCTCATCGCTTTTTCACTTATTCTTTCTCCTTTTTCCACTTCTATTTTTTGCTATTGGCATTGTTGCATAGCAGTCACTTTCAGAGATATTCTGTGACCAGATAAAGACAAAAAAACTAATAGTTCCATTTCATTTTTGCCTGACAGTCCGTCATTCTTCTGTGATCGGTAAGCCTCCTCTGCAAATTCATCCTGTTCACAAATTTTTACAGGCATGCCTCCTAAGACTAAGACTCAAGATAATCCCATTAATCCATTAATTCCCCCTTCTATAGATTTATATCATATATGTTTAGCTGATAGGGATTACAGGATAAATGAAACTCAGTGTGACTATGATTTTCTGGTATTGTATTGGTGGTTAGAGGAGAAACACACAGACAAAACTGATTAATTTGGGCTCTAGGAGTGAAACCTCCCCCAATATATTTTTCCCTTGACATTCCAAGCCCCAAAATTTACCAGAAAGTGTCAAGCTTGCTATGTCCCTACCCAAAGAGCCATCATTGCCCCTACATGCGACATTATTTTCACCATTACAACCCAACCCATTGACCAAATGACACTAGCCCCCACTGTGGAAAATACTTCCCCTTTCTCCCTAGAATCCCTCACCCAGCGTTACCAAAAGCTAGACTTTGCCACCAAAGCCAGAATTTTTGAGATTTTCTTGCTAGAGAATTCCCAATTACCCAAAAAGAATCCCCCATATCCTTCTTCCATTTTCCCTGATCTGTTCAAGCTGATTATTTCCATGATTTCTTACATTTTAGGCTATCATTCAGATCAGTGGGTAGATGATACCAGTTTAGGATTCCTTTCCATACTTTCCACAAACAGCAAGCCCTCCTTAGTGTTCAACTTCAGTCAATTCTTGGCTGATAGCATCCACGAATAGTTCATAAAGTTTCCTACAGAACGGATGTTCAATTACACCTCAATTTTGATTTATATGTTCCTCAATTATCAGGTAGATTGATTCAGTTTTTCATTTTAGAAGCTTCATGATGCAGGGGACCAACAACTAGTAATCTTTTGGACCTCATTAGTCATGAGAGAACAACAAGAATTCACCTACAAACAATTTATTGAATATTTTGTTCATCTGGCCATGAAAATTCTAAATAGTGCAGTATGACCGAAAAATAGTGAGGAAATCAAGAGAATTTTGCATTTTTTAGTCCAAGCAAAGACATAGGATTGGTATTTATACCAAAATTACACAGAAATTAGGGTATATGGTTGTGAATCGATCCCCTATAAACTCACCAAATACCTAACAATTAGGATTTTTTCCTTGGATTATATCAGGTAGATGCTGAATTCAGATGACATCCACTTTGTAGTGGCCAAGAAGGAGGCACAATTCAAGATAAAGACACAGGTGGGCCCATTTGTGTGCAACACAAGTACAACAGGTGAAGGGGCAGATAGAATGCTTAAAGAAATGAAGTTCAATTTGAGATTTACATGGTCTTATGACCCCCGTGGCATTATTTTAAAGCTCATAGTGGAGAACCAAAACACTCCTTATATTCATAATTCAAGGCTAGACATAGAGAAGTATGCCAATCAACTAGAGTGGACGAAAAATACCTTGCAGGAAGCTGAAGAACAACTTGTTTCTAATTCTAGTTTGCAGACTCCTATTCCTTAGGAAAAATCAATCAAAACACGGAGGGAGGAAGGATCATTATCTACAATTGGAAGTGAAGCTAAATAATTCAGAATCAGCTATAGGAAGAGAGTAAAGGTAACATCTAGAGTAGAATTGGACAAAGAAACTGAAGAGAAGGCAATCATCATTACAGATTTACCGCCTGCAACTACCCAATTCACTACATCTCCTATTGAACCTTCATCTTCACTAGGTCATAAGGAGACTGAGCTGGAATCACATAATGTCCAAAAATAAAAAGAGAAGACAATTTTTTAAAGGTACAAGGTGATAAATCTCATAAATGAAATTCTAAAAAATAACACTGATAACCAATTTTGGAACCATAACTCAAGCTCACAAAGTAGGTTGCTTTCAGTCTTTGATACATAGCATGGAAAAATGTAGATGGCCTTTCATTAGGCCCAGGTTCTATAGCCAAAATCAATAGCAGACTACAAGAGCACTACTTTGGAATTAAGCACAAAGGACATACATCCCATTGACCAAATGGAGAAGCACAAGCAAACTGGTGAAATGATATCCTCCACTTTTACTAATACTACTTGTCACTTTCTAAATTGTAGGTGTCTTTTGCAAATGTGGAGTCACAGTTGAAAATGGAGAAAGTCTCCTCTTTGGCAAAGGATAACAGGATTAAGTCTTTGGAAGACTTGGGGATTAAAATAGGATATGATCCTAAAGATGTCAATGCTGCTTAGGAGATTATCAAAAAGAAGAACCAAGGGATTGTAGCCTTAAGAAAGAATCTCAAGCTAGCAGCCACAAAAGATCCAACGACTAAGTATATTGAAGAAGGTGAAGCACATAAAGCAGATATGATGAAATTGATCATAGAACAAAATAACCAAATAAGGCAGATGGAGGCAGAGATGGAGAAACTGATAAAGGATAAGGAAGACAGTATGAAGATATCAATTGTCCCCTTGGATGCCATACTTGTTTCTAAGCTTCCATCAACAGTGGCAAACACTGCAGCTCCTTCTTCCACTCATACAGCAAGTGTTGAATAGGTATCACAGACACTGCATAATATGTCAGTGCAGTCAAAGGAGATTGAGACTTTGCAGGGCCAAATCAAAGCTTTATAAGTACAAAAGTCCAAATCTAAAGGTGCTCAGGTTACTGAAATGAAGAAATCACTGAGGCTATTGGAGAAGTTGCACAAGGTAGAGAGAGACACTTCAATTGGTCAAACCTTGGCCCAAGCCAAGGAATTTATTTTGTTGAATATATTAGAATCTATGAATGAGATTTGGCCTTCTATCCAAATCATGTTTGAGAAGAAAAAGCTGATAGAGAAGGCTACATAAACTATTGTGCAAGGAAGAGAAAATTTGGGAGAGATGCCCACAAAAGCCTCTAATATAATCAAGTTTCTAAACTCAAAGTCCATGTATGAGCTGGAGGAGGTAGGAATTAGTGATAAAACTGCCAGCATTTTGGAAGTCAAGAATGTCTTGACAAAGAGGAATCTCATTGATTCATTGGAAGAAAGGTGTGAAACCTTAGAGCTGTAGGTAAACAAGTTTACAAATAGAATTGAAGCCTTAATCCAAAAGGGACTACCCAGTATCTATGTTATAAATGACAAATTGATCACTCAAGAAGACTATATCGTGAAGATGAAAGAAGTGGCCAAAAGCAACATCAAGTTCAGTGGAATTAAGGGCAATATGACAACAAAGGCATTTTTGGAAACTATGTCGAATGATTTCGATGTACAGAATGAGGTAAAACACATCTTTACCGTAAAACCAAATTTTGCCAAATACACAGAGGTAGATGAAATTTACCGCATGGTAACAAAATTGACAGTGCCACATGACAAGAGAGGGAAGAATTGGTTGATTTACTGGATTAAAGGATAATTCATGAGAAATAAAACAAATTTCCAGCGCAATAGCCATCACGACAATTAGTTCAGCATCACAACAATGTTTCAAGTTGACTCAGCAACCAAAACCATTAGAACATGGCCACCTTTATTTTCAACAACCTACGTGGCCTATTCTTTGGCCAGGATTAGATGATGTAGTTTGTAATTAGGCTAATAATACATTGTCGGTTTGACAATGATTTTGTAAAGCATTTTGTAATTATTAGTATAAAAACTTCATTGTTTGAAGTATTAAGGACTGATTTCCAAATGTTATTTCCTCTGCATATTGTATATTTTCAAGTAGTGAAGCATCAATAATAAAAGGACCTTTCACAAGATTCATGTGGTGTACTAAATGGTGATGTGTCTCTTCTGTCTATTTGTTTAAACATTTTTATTTTCCTTACTCCATTATTCTAAATATCTGAATTAATCAACAGAAACTGTGATAAATAGGATTTGTTAATTAGAGCACCCTATTTTGGTTGTTGATAATCTCAATGTTTTCCACTCAATTCAAATCAAAGAATTCATAATTTCTCTTTGGTCTCTACTGAAACTTACACTTCTACTATTCTGAAACTCATTTAATTTCTCAAAAGATCTAGTTACTGCAACCTAGCTTGCCCTGTGAGAACTCCTCTAAAAATTGATGAAAAACTCTAGTTTAGTTTATAGACTCCATAGCCCACTGGAACTATAAAACTCAAATCAACCAAACCTTTCAAACAAAAAAAAACAAGTACTATCATCACTAGCCTAAAACTTACATAAAAAAGAGCTAAATTAATGAGAGAGATCCCTCTCTGAAGCTGGCAGGGCTAGATCCCAACTTCCAAAGTGGTTTTGATGTTGTCCTATGTGTGTACTCCCTCAACCTCAAAAATACAAAATGACAACATATTGGTTACCGGCAAGCTATGAGACTAGACTAAATGCCACGAGATATTTTGTTGGAAGAATTAACAAGGGAATTAGGTTCTTCTCCAATCACACAAACATGGTAATTAGGAGGTCAATCCTCCTTTGCCAGAACAGGCTAGTGCTCATGTGTCCTTCTCATACTACACCATTCCCTTACTAATTTTAAGCCATGAAGACATCAAAATCTGACACTTGTCCTTGAGAAAATCCCCTGACTTTTTCACCAACACCATGTTACGATTCCCCCCAAACTTCAATGGCTTACCTGCCCCCTTCCACCCAACCACTGCATGTTGTGCCAATAACCAAGGTCCTTTGAGTCCTTTAGAAATGGAGAGTTTTGTTTTTGATCTCCAAATGACCCCCTCTATGCTCAAACCACAAATACTTTCAAAAATGAAGGCAATCACCAGAATTTTGGGCTTTCTAAAAATGGAGCTAAAACAACTCTAGAAAATCTCAAAGACATTATTATGAAACTAGCTCACAAAAATATAGAAAATAAAGATAAATGCCTTGGAATTTAGCCTCTTCTATGGGGAAACCTCCTTTACATTACACAAATGAACAATTCTTGGATGACACAAATGACAAGACCTCCTTTATACATATAGGAGTCTAAGGGGTCATAATATAATCAGAGCCGACATAACAATAATAATGTAAGGGCACAATAATAACAATATGGGGACTACATGGGTACAACAATATAATAAGGCGGTTGTACTAATAACAATAAGGGGTTACATTAGTAGGATAGGGACCTAACATGCCCCTCTCCTTCAAAAAGTGTTGTCCTCAACGCTTGAGTATTTCTTGATGCTTCTGTATAAAATTATTGTCCTCCCATGTGGAATCTTCAGTAGGTAAGTTCTTCCACTTGATGAGATACTCTGAGATTGATCGATTTTGTAGCTTTCAAGTTCTTGTTTATGTGACTGCTCCAAGCTCCAATATGATTTTTCCTTCCTTGTCAAGTTCTGGTAATATTGTTTGAATTGGGATCTTCTCCAACTTTTGAATGAGTGGCCACACTTCTTCACCCTTCTTCCATTCATCCCTTGCTTCATCTATCCAATTTGATTGGATAATAGAAATAGCACAAAACAATTCTTCCACATCCTCATCCTTTCTTGAAAGTGCATTTGCAATAACATTTTGCTTCCCTTTTTCGTAGATGATTTCAAAGTCATAACCCAACATATTTGTGACCCATTTTTTCTGTTCTTCTAAATATTCTTTGTTCTAAAAAGTATTTAAGACTATCATGATCCATTTTTACCTTGAAGTGTCTTCCCATTAGGTAAGGTCACCATTTCTTAAGTGTATGTAGTATTGCCAACATTTCCTTCTCATAAATAGCTTGCTTTATATGTAGCCGTAAAAATACCCAATCGCCTATGTCAAAAATTCTTTCGCAACGATGTTGATATGCCCGTTGTTTCATTCAATTTTTCACCAAGGTGGCATTATCCTTTAAAAGTTGGAGAACTGATTTTTTATTCTCGATGTGATCTTTCACTGCTTGAATCTTTTTCTTCTTGATATGTCCTTCTATATTGAGAGTTTGAGGAGTCGTAATTTCTTCCAATGCATTACAAGATATGGTTGGATTCATTTCTCGATGCTCAATGTGATATTTCACTTCTTGAACATTTTTCTTCTTGGTATGTCCTCCTATCATGATAGTTTGAGGAGTGGTAATTCCAGCCAATGCATCACAAGGTATGGTTATATTCATTTCGTCTTTCTCGATGTGATCTTTCACTTCTTGAACCTTTTTCTTCTTGATATGTCCTTCTATCTTGCGCATTTGAGGAGTGATAATTCTTAGCAATGCTTTACAAGATATGGTCAGATTCATTTCTTCTTTCTCTAGGGTTGGTTCCTGGTGTATATCCTCTTCTTTTCACATTTCTTGATCCTTTTCATCATTAGGAGGCCTTTCTTGTAGCAACTTTGTCCCACCTTCCTTCAAACCTTCCATGTATTTCTTCAAATATTCCATGCCTTTCTTCCAATATGCTTTCATATCATTGATATAAGCTTCCATGGCATAGATAAAACTATTTATATTTTGCTTCTCTAGAATATCATTTACCCTTATATTCAATTTTTGAAAGTCCTCAATTTTTTCTACCATTGAACCTTTTTTTTTTAGATTTATCAATTGGCTAAAGAAGGTGTTGCTCTTGGTATCCTCATAATGTGCTATCATTTCCTCCATGAAAATTGACCACGTGACAAGTGGTTTATGAGAACAAAGCCCTTTATACCATAAAAATTGATTTGTTTCTAAATAATTAGATGCAATATGTACCTTTTGTAATAGTGGTACACCATGTAGATCAAAATATATCTCCATCTATAGTATCCAATTTATAGAATCCTTGCCATCAAATTTCCTCATATTGCCTTTTCTTGATTTTGGGAGCTCAATCTTGAAATGACTGTAACTTTGTAATATCGGATCTTCTAGTTTTGAAATCATGATCTACAGTAGCCCTCTATGTCCTCCTTCCAATTCCACCAGTCTGATAGAAACTAGATTCTCTAAGAAAGAGTTATGCTCAATCTTCCAAGATGACCTTATTATATACCTTTTTAGAAGAGTGAACTTGTATGAAGTGCCACATGTAACTGTTTTGACCTTCGGATCTGAAAAATATACACAGAAAAATATAGTCCATCATCTTTCTATAACTGCTTACGAAATTTCAATCTAATGCTCACAGAGATAGTAAGGATGATTTTCCCTAGGTCACCTATTTAAGATGTAACTCGGGCATCTTCTAAAACCCTAACTTACTCAGATCATATATCTGCAAATATAGTGAGACAAGATCTGAAAATCAGGCCCAAGGTTCATATCAATTTATTCTCAAATGGGGTTTGCTTGTAGCTTTTAAAACTTCATATCAACAAAGTTATAGCACAAATTCCAAGATGACCTATTTTAGATGAAATTATAGAGCTTGCAAAAACCCTAACTTCCTCAGATCATATCTCCGCAAATATAGCGAGACAAGCTTTGAAATTCGGACCCAAGGTTTAGCACAATTTCACCTCAATGGGTTTTTGTTTTAACTTCTGAGACTCCACATAAAAGTAGTTATAGAAAAAATTCCACGATGACCTGTTTGGAGTAGTGAAACCCTAGAATCCAAAGCTCTGATACCAAATGTTATGAAACCAGCTTACAAAAAGATAGAAGATATAGATAAAAGCCTTAGAAATAAGCCTCTTTGAGAGGACAACCTACTTTACATTACACAAATGAACAATTCTTTGATGATACAAATGACAAGACCCCCTTTATATATATAGGAGTCTAAGGGGTCATAATGTAATTAGAGTCGACATAACAATAATAATGTAAGGGCACAATAATAACAATAGTGGGCTTCTATGGGGCGCAATAATAACAATATGGGGACTACATGGGCACAACAATATAATAAGGGGGTTGCACTAATAACAATAAGGGGTTACACTAGTAGTATAGGGACCTAACAGACATTGAGAATTGTAAGGGTCGTGCCCACACTATGGTCACATCCTCATCCTTATAAAACTCAAAAGGCCTCTTGATCTCCGCCAATATTTGTTCGCTAGCATTGGTTTTAGTAAATAGAGTCTTTGGGTCCATTTAATTATAGATGATGAACCTTATGGAAAATGACTTTCTTCTTAAATTTGCTACTGCCACAAAAGTTGGAATGGGGATGATTGTTGAAGGTGTCATTGGTGGCCTATGTGAGGTCTCCATAAAGGAAAATGGATTATCTCACATAATTTTCCAGACTAGGCTAGTTGAATTCCCTAAATCTAACTCAGTAGAAAAGTTAAAAATGAATTCACTCACATTGTTAAATATCTCCTTGCTTGAATGCATGTAAATTACTATATTTCCACAAGATAAGTCACTAATTGCAATGGTGTCACCCATTGTAACGATGCTCTCTGAGAAAGACAATGATGAACTATGCAATTTAGATCTCTTATGGGACTCACTCATCAAAGGAAGTGACATGGAATGCAAAACCAACATTGACGGTAGTGTTGTGGCTCAATTAGAGATTACAACTCATTGTTCAAGTCTTAGAGCCATCCATTAACCCAATCAAATAATTTAACTATTTTTTGTTTTAAAAACTAATTTAAATGTCTGAAAAATATGAAAAAAATAGCCCTCCACCAGGAGTTATTTAGTCACATTAATTATGTTCAACCCATAAAAAAATGGGAATATTAATTTTGAAAATTTGAAAATAAAATATTGTAATTTAAATAAAAACGTAAATAAATTGTATTTGCAAAAATTGTAGTTCTCTTGCAAAAATTGATAGATTAATTGTTACACATTATTTTGTCACATTCATGCCAATTGATGTTGTACCCTCATCCTTTACCATCCAAAGCATAATTTCCATCAATCCCTGAAGAAGATGGAAGGAAAACTTACTCTAGAAGATAAGACTCTTGTGAAAATACCTTTAGAAAACCCTAATTTCAAAGGATATCACAAGTTGGACTGTGATTAACTGTGACATTGCTAGGTTTTTGCATGATGTATACCTGTTGAGTTGTGACACTATTGCACTTTTCCTATTCAAAATGTGCGACACTATTTGGAAAAAGGTAAAATTATAAAAGGAATGAGAAGCTTCTATTTTAGAAACCTTGTGGATGACATCTCCTCTGAACAGTGTGGATCTCCATCCCTTATCCTCCTCCTATCCTTTCCCAAGACTACAAGTACAACCATCTCCCATTGAGATCGCTAGTTAACAAATCTCAAGAAAGCTCTTGGCTTAGTGAAACTCTACTGAAATACCAACCTTTTGGTCACAAGAATTTTGAAGTCAAGGCATTGAAATGAAGGAAGGAACAAGAAGGGGAACTACAACTTCAAGGCTTAGGTTGTAACCACTTCTTTCATGATTAATATATTTATACATTTCCTTCTTATAAATATTATTTACATTTGATGGTTTTTATTACATATTTCCTTGATCATATGTATAGGTATTTGTTCAAATCATATATATATATATGTGCTTTGATATCCTGTTCGTTTGTTCTATATGTAGGTCTCTTCTGCACAAATATTAAAGACAAAGAAGGAAGCTAAGTGTTACAAGCAACTATACAGGAGAAGCGTTGATTAACAAGGTACAAATCACTCATCAAATTGCTTCTCATCTATGATTTGATCATTATAGACTTAGGGAAAGTCTTCTATTCCTATTTGTTTTGTTCTAGATTATGGTTCTAGATTTAGGGAGAATGCTCTTGTCCATAATAGGGATTTGTCTATCAACAAAATTGGTGACCATACTAGTGAACGATCTTCAAATCTATTATTTAGATTCGTTTTACTTGATTGCATCCTTGTTTTCTTGAGTATTTATGCTTTTTGAGTCACTGAAGAGTCATCTATGACTCTTAAACCACATATCCATTTATATATTGGAAATAATTTTTTATTTTTCTTGGTTTTTTCACTTGTTGCACCCTTTCATTGGGAACATTGCGACACTATCACATTGTGGTAGATTATAAATCATGATACAACCTGTCTATGCCATTAATTTGCACTGCAACCTATGACATTTCCTAGAAAATTAAAAATTTCCTAGGATTTCGCTCGAATTGATCTTAGATATTCTTTGATGTGGTTTTGATTTTGTTTACTATCTATTTAGAGTCTAAATTTTTCCAATCCGGTCCTTTTTTGTGTTTTTTAACCATTTTGTTTGAGTGTGTGTTGGAAGTGTTTGTAGGTTTTAATCCTGTACATAAATTATCTACAAACAAATTCTTAAAAAATAGAAAATATATATTGGCGAGAAACACAAAATAAATACAGAGATATTTTCCACTGCATCCCAATATCGGGACTACCAGATTGATTTTTCATTATGTTCCTTTCAATGTTACAATACATATATATACATGTTGAAGGATTCATAAATCCCAATCCATTAAGCTCGGATTAGAACATAACCATAGTTCCCTTGACCATATATACAAAATACCATGGGTATGAAACCATCTTGCCCAAAACCATGTGCAAAACCAATGCACAAAATCATAGGTAGGTCCACCCACCTAACATAGGGTCCAAATTTGTTTTCCTAGGGCACTGCCCTAGACCCTATGCACGGGGGTTACTGCCCCCTTGAAACCGCCCCATAGGGGGATGTGGCCCCCCTTGTGACTCCGTTATTGCACCTGATGAAACAAACAAAGGGGGCTATCAATCCCC
>APFE030154493.1:27316-47977 GCA_000404065.3 Pinus taeda | reverse complement strand
GACTAGTCATGAAAAGAATATATCACACACCCAAAAATGTTTTTCTAATTTGTGTTGATTTTTTGGGTGCACATTTTTTTTGCATCTTTTTACTCCATGACTTGCATCATCATTGAATTCTTTCATCTTGTTTTAAAGTAAGGAAGAAAAAATTACATTTTTAATTTTTTTAGTGCATTTTGAAAGTAAAGAAAAAAAAGGAAAATCTTGCATTCTAGTTCACGGGCGGAGTATTTCTTAGCTTGCATTTTTTATAATAATGTATTGTACAGTTTCTTTGATTTGCGTTCAAAGAGTACACATTTATTGCATTGAATGTTACACTTTTTTCTTTAATTAAAACGTATTACTCCTTATTGTAGCTATAATTCATTTAAGTGAAAAGCTTGCATTTTCATTTTGTGCATTTGAGATTTTGAGTTGTGTCAAGACACCATTTTTTTCCACTCCATATACCTATTGAGTAAATGAAAACCATAAAATTAATGTTTAATAAAATTGATTAGACATTTACATTTCTCTGGTAGAAAATCTACATTATATTAGGAGTAGGGCCTTGGAATAGGTGGCAAGTTTAAAATCTCCAAGGCTACAAAACAAAGCTAGAATCTTGAGTTAGGGAATGAAAATCCATTTATTGCATCATATTTCTGAGAAGCTCCTCTCACAGAGGAGTTAAGCACAAGGTCACATTAAGCCCAGAGAAATAATCTACCCTGCTTCATTGGTCTTGGTGGGGCTTATTTGCATGTATTACAAGAAGTGTTATAAAACACTTGGGGATAATTTAGGAAGACTACGCTCGCTTTGAGGAACCCCTTTAGGGGATTTTAGGTTTATTACTTTGCCCTTCCATGTGCGTTCGACTATCAACTATCCCCTTAGGACGGGTTTTTGTAGGTGGTTACCTTAGTGGATTTTACCTTAGGGATCATACATAAGGTGTTGGTGAGGGGGGACATCCTCATTGTCCCTAGGTTAAACATTGATCAAACTCAGTTAGGCCATCCTAAAGGGTCCTCCACTATATGTGAGGGTACTTGCACCAGGGTTGGAATGTTAATTAGGTCGTCATAATGACTATTCTATATCCAAATACTGTGGTCATTTTTCATATTGATATTGTTAGTTTCAATCTTTGAAGCCTTCCACCAGTGATCAAATATGCCCTTACAAAGTGGTTTTAGGATGTTACAGTCAAATTTTGTCATTTCAGAGAATCTTCAAGTAAAATTTGGTCACTAGGTATTAGGTCTAGGATTTGTTTTCACTCCTTCCAAAGTTTTCAAGTGTCGGTCCATGTCATCATTCAGCTGAGTGTATCATCATTAAAAGGGTTGTCATCATCATTTCAGGTTCCAATGGGTCATTTTACACCTTGTTTGTGTTTCAGTTGTACTTGGGTAAGGCTCATTTCCCTCTCTTAGGGTTTTAAAGGTAATTTCTCTTGGATGGTCAAATAATCAACAAAAAGTGTATCCTGATGTTCATATACCTTCCCCCATCCTTAATGTACCTTCTTAAATACTTCCCATCACTGATATCCCTCAAATTCATCATTTTCCCACAAACCCTAGCTTCTTGCCACAATTTGACAATTTTCTAGGCTAGGCCTGTGTTTTGCCCTTTCGGATCCCTTCCCCTCACTCAATATTTGAAATTTCACCTTCTCTTACTTCCTAATATCCCTTCCTACTTCCCAAAATTTTCGCAAGAATTTAGAAGCCTCTTAGCCCCTTCATTTCCCTTCATTTCTACAAATCCCCTGTTCCACACATCGGGATAGGTTTTACTCAAATGATGTTTCTGAGCAAGAAAAAATGAATTTAGAAAATGTGAGAGAGGTTTTTGTCCCTAATAGGTGAAGGAAGAAAAACCTCCTTCCCTTTTGAGACAAGTGTCATGGTTTTGGAGAAATGTCAAACATACGGTTGCCTCAAGAGAATTGATGTTCTTCTGGAGTTGCCTTGGGAAAATCAATATTTCTCCTAGCTTGGCTGGCCAAATGACTTGTTGGATGTATCCAATGATAACTAGACACAAGGAAATTTTCAATGAGCTATCATGAGCTCAATTTGGAGTTGAGGAAGACCTTCAAAAGTTGACTGCAATGGAACTCTGCATTTAGGCAGCCTCAATTTGCACATTTTGACTAGTCTTGGGCAATTTGACTTTTGACAGGGAAAATAAATTGCAAATTGAAAATTCAAGATGTTTTCGAAGGTAGACTTGACAAGCTTTCCAACAAGATATCCCAAGCCCAATTTTGAGACCAGGAAGGCCCCCAAAAGCGATCTGCAACAAGGTGTTACACATTAAATTAGCGCTACGCACCTGTGGCAGGTTTCCAGTGTAAAATTACACTGGAATTATGTATTAAATTGGCGTTGTGCACCTGTTGAAAACACCTCAAATTTTTCATCAAAACACCTCTAGAGCTATTTAATGATTCTTCCAAGTAAGTATAGTCATCCACCTTGCCGAAGAATATTTGTTGCTTCGTTTATTAAGTTGTGTGGTCTCATCTAAAGCAAACCCTAATTGTCTTTAAATTTCTTCTCAAAACCCTAAACTAATCACTAAATCACCTCTCATAAGTTATAAAACATCTATTTTTGTTCTCCTATTCCATTTTCACCTACTTTCCTAAGCCCCTCCCCTATCCCTAATTCATTAGAGCTCATTTCCCAAAACCCTACCCTCCATATAAAACCCTAGCCCTATACACTATTCCCAAACCCTAACTCCCAAATCCTACATCTTCACTGCTACTACTTCCCTATCAAACCCTTATCCTACATTCTAAAACCCAATTCACTCCCCTCATTCCCCTCATTCCCTAAAACCTAAAAACCTTCACTCCCTTAAGCACTCACCATCCCCATACGCCTAACTCATCTTATCTTTTAAAATCTCTTCATACTCATCTTGTCCCCACCTCATCCCTTCATTCCTCATTAGCTACTACATCATTAAAACGTATGGAGAGGGACCTCAGATATTTTCATCAGTGCCTCAGGAGGAAGGAGGACCTTCAGGATAGTAGGAGGTCAAAGAGGCTGAGATCTTGAGCAAGAAAACAAGCAGCTTACCAACAAACAAGACCTCATGGAGTTGCAAATCATCAAAGAAAACCGGCAAAGGGCCAAGAAGGCAAAGGTCAAGTTGACCTCCATTGAACAAGAGATAGAGAATGACAAGGAGTCTTGGTTAGAGAAGATGAACATGCACTTGGAGAGGTTGCTTGAGAAGGAAAACAAAGAGAAGAAAATGCTTTGTCACTTAGCCTATCACTACCTAACCCGGAACAAGATTTGTAATGCAAGGAAAAAGAGGCTACAAGCCAAACTAAGAAGAGTCTTGAGGAAAAAAAAAGAGCAAGATAAACTCAAGATCTTGGCTGAAGCATCATTGGCTCATCAAAGAACTTAACGAGTATCATTCATGCCAAATTTCATGAAATTTGGAGAAATTTTTGACATTTTTGAATTTTTGAAATTAAAAAACAGGGTTTTTCCAATAGGTGCGTAGTGCCACCGGCACTGCGCTTTTGTTGGGGACATATTCTTGCAAAATGGTTTACATTTTTGGAATCAACATGGAAAAATATGAAAGCTCACAAATGGCAAGGAATTTTGGACAAGTTCTAGGTCTCTAAAAGGGAAAAAAATACCCAAACAAATGCCCTCTTTGCCACTTTTTTGCCACATAGGAAGTAGTCTTGGGAGAATCAAATTTTGGAAGGCCAAATGAGCTCCAAATTCAGAACTTCAAGGTTTTCCATAACGTAGACTCAGCAGCCTTTCCAACAAGCTATCCTGTACCTGATTTTGACTTCGAGAAGGTCTCCAAAACGGGCCCTGAAAAATGACTGCGCATTAAATTTTTGGCGCTACACATTAAACTGATTTTGCCAGTTTTTCTTAAATTTCTAGTTTTTTCCTAGTTTTCTTGGAAATTGACTTTTTCCTCATTCCTTGGTAAATGTATGCATGGTAAATGATTATTTGATGTAAATTTGGATGAAAAACACCTCATAGGGTAGATACATCAAGTTCCAATTGGTTTTGAGCTGTAATGAATTAGTTTCCTTGGTTTTAGAGGCAAGTTGTTCCACTGCCTATATTCCTATTCTTAGTTTAGATATGGTTGAAACCACCCCCCTTATTGTTATTGTTATGCCCCATATAATTACACTATTGTTATTTTTGTGCCCTTACATTATCAGTGTTATGTTATACTGTGACCCCTTAGACTCCTATATATATAAAGGAGGTCTTGTCATTTGTATAATCAAATAATTGTTCCTTTATGTAATGTAAAGGAGGTTTCCCCCTTGAAGATGATACTTTTTAAGTCGTTGATCTATCTTTTTGTGAGCTGGTTGCATAGCATTTGGTATCAGAGATTTGGATTCTAGGGTTTCGCTACTGTGAATAGGTTATTGTATACATTTCGATATAACTTGTTTTCTACGAAGGTTAAGAAGCTGAAATTTTTTGCCACAAGGAGAAAAATTCATGATGAACTTCTTGTAAATATTTTAGATCTTTGTTTTCTATATTTTGAGAGATATGGTCCGAAGAAGTTAGGGTTTGTGAATGCTCCAAAATTTTGCCTCAAATAGGTGACCTTGGGAAAATTGTCATAACTTCTTCTACGAGCATCGAATTTGAATTTGTAAAAGTTGGTTGAAATTGAACGAACTGTGGTATCTTTTATATACATTTTAGGGAAAAATTTGCAAAAATGACAGGTGGAACTCCATAAAAGTTAGATCTACTAAACCATCCATAATCAGACCATCATGGGAGATTGGGCATAAATTTACCTTGAAGAATCCCAAATTTGGTTTTAATTGTGGAATTGGAAATAAGACTGATAGGGATACTACAGAACCTAATTGTAAATCTTGGAGATCTAAAATCATAGAGATAAAACAGTTTCAGTATCGAGCTCTTAAAAAGAAAGAAGCAAAAAATGTGTATTTTTTAATTTTGCATAACTTTTTTTTGAAAATTCAATTTGAAGGGATTCAAAGGGAAGATTGAAGCATATATATCAATATTTGGTTCTAAAATTCCTCCCAAACAAAATAATTCTACACCCTATAATCCCTCAAAAATCTCTACTATGATGCATGAAGAGGAAGAATTACAATATGATATACCAAAGTTACAGGACCAGGTGCCACAAATTTCACTCTCACAAAGAGAAACCAAATATGATATGTATGGATTAAAGGGGTCATGGATGGTATTAAAGGAAACATTGAGGTTTTTAAGGTAGACATGGATGTGATGAATGTCAATTTGGAATGGTTGAAAAAATTGTTGCAAGAAAGGCTTCCCGGTGGTGACAAGGTAATCTATGAAAATCATGATGAGGAAAAAAGGAATATGAATTATGATTTTAGAGACTCCAATGTGGGGTTTAAGAACCACCACATTCCAAATATAGATATGGGGAAGTTTTATGGAAAGGATCTGGTAACATGGATACTACAAATGGAGTAATATTTTGATCTACAAGATGTGCAACCCTCACAAAAGGTACATATTGCATCGTTATATTTAGAACCAAATAAATTTGTATGGTATATATGGCTTTCTTCCTGTAAACCACTTGTCACCTGATCAATTTTTATGGAGGAAATGATATCACATGATGAAGAAACAAAGAGAAATGCCTGCTTTAGCCAATTGATACATCTCGAATAAAAGGGTTCAATGCCGGAGCACATTGAAGACTTTGAAAAATTGAATATTAGGGTAAACGATATTCCAGAGGAGCATAGGATTGATGTCTTCATAGGGACTTTAACAGTTAACATCCAAAATGAGGTTCATCTTTGGTAACTTGATTCATTCGAAAAGACATTGAGGGTGGCAAAAAAATGTTGAAAGCAAAATTATGGAAACAAGGAAGTTTACTACTCAATCCTATAAAGATGGAAGTGTTGTTGCTCCTAGTTTTGCACAACCTTCAAGGTTGACACCACAAAAATTGGAGGAAAAAAGAGAGAAAGGGATTTTTTATAGTTCTGATAGAAAATACAGTAAAGGTCATAAGTGTGCTAAGAAGAAATTATTCTACATAGATTGTTAAGAGAAGGAAGAAAAGGAACAAGAAACTTCAAAAGAATAGGATATACATCAGGAACCAACCCCATAGAAAGAAGAAATGAATCCGACCATATCTTGTAATGAATTAATGGAATCACCAGTCCAAAAACTCTCAATATATAAGGATATATAGGGAAGAAATAGGTAATAGTACTGATTGATTCAGGTAGTACCCATAATATTATTCATTGTAAGATAGCTAAGGAATTGAATTGCTTCCTATATCCAACACCATATTCTCACGTGAGGGTTACAAATGGAGGAAATATAAATTGCTGAGGTGAATGCCATAATATCAAACTAACCATGGGGGAATATGTATTGAATAGTCCAATGATTTCCATTCCAATGGGTAGTGTTGATGTTGTACTAGGAGTCAAATGGTTACAATCTTTAGGGACGATAACTTTCAATTTTCAAGAACATTTCTTGAAATATTTTTGGGAAGGAAAGGAAGTTAAATTAAAGTGTATCAGAAGGAAACAAAGAAACATAATAAACTCTAATGGCATGTAAAATCTTCTTGATAAAGAAAAATGGAACTTAATTACACAATTATGCTCACTAGAGGTTTAAACATCGAAATCATCTATTTCTCCATATCTCCAAAAATCCTTGGACAATCATTCCAAGGTGTTTGAGATCCCAAAAGTCTCCCACCTATTTGTGATTGTGATCATGCTATTCATTTGATTACAGGAATTTCTCCTCCAAACATCAGGCCTTACAAATATCCTTATGCCCAAAAGAGTGAAATTGAATGTATGGTTGTAGAAATTCTAGAGGCTGGTAAAATTCAACCTAGTCAAAATTATTTCTCTTCTCTAGTAGTATTGATTCACAAGAAGGAAGGATCATGTTGTATGTGTCCGGATTATAGGGAGTTCAACAAGATCACTATTAAAGATAAATTTCCCATTCATGTCATTGATGAATTATTGGATGAATTACAAGGAGATATTTAATTCACCAAGTTGGATCTTAGTTCGGGATATTATCAAATTAGAACAAAGACTAAATACATTCTGAAAACAACATTCACAACTCATGAGGGTTAGTATGAATTTTTTGTAATACCTTTTGGTCTTACTAATGCACCTTCCACATTTCAAGGTTTGATGAACTCCATTTTCAAACCTTTCCTTAGAAATTTTGTGTTAGTATTTTTTGATGATATACTAATCTACAACAAGTCTTAGAAGGATCATGTTCAACATGTTGACAGGGTGCTCAAACTAATGGACGATAAACAATTATATGAAAAAACCCTCAAATGTTTCTTTGGAGTATAGGAGGTCGAATATTTGGGTCATTTTGTATCTCATGAGGGTGTAAAAGTAGAACCTAACACAATTAAAGCCATTAAGGAATGGAAAACCCCCACAACCATAAAACATATACGAGGAGTTCTTGGGTTAACAGGTTATTATCATAATTTTGTTAAGAATTATGGGAGAATAATGGCACCTCTAACATTATTACTGAAGAAAGATGCATTTTCTTGGACTCCAGAAACAACCAATGCCTTTGAACATCTTAAAGAGGCAATGTGGCAAGCACCTATGTTAACTATGTCAGACTTCACAAAAACCCTTATTATGGAATGTGATGCCTCAAGAAATAATTGGTGTTTTTTTAATGCAAGAAGAAAAACCCCTTTCTTTTGAAATTCATCCAATAAAAGTAAAGTATTTACACCAACCTATTTATGAGAAGGAAATGTTGGAAATACTATATGCACTAAAGAAATGGTGAACTTACCTAATGGTAATACACCTCAAGGTAAAAGCATATCATGATAGTCTTAAATACTTTTTGGAACAAATATTATCTTCAGAAGAGCAACAAAAATGGGTGACAAATATGTTGGGTTATGACTTTGAAATCATCTACAAAAAAGGGAAGCAAAGTGTTGTTGAATATGCACTCTCAAGAAAGGATGAGGATGTGGAACCATTTCTTTGCACCATTTCCATTATCCAAGCTGAGTGGATAACCAAAGTAAGGGATGAATGGAAGAATGATGAAGAGGTGTGGAAACTCATTCATAAGTTGCAACAAGATCCCGGTACATATGATACATTTAGCTGTAAAAACGATTCATTATGGTACAAAGATCGCTTATATATTTGTAAGAATTCCCACATCAAACAAAAAATTCTTTTGGAATCGCACATCTCTCCCTTAGGAGGGCACTTAAGGTAGAGAAGGAATTTTTTTGGGATGGCCTTAACTCTGATATTCAGAAGTTTGTGGTAGAATGTTTGGTTTTCCAACAAAATAAAGTTGAGACAATTAAGACGTCGGGTCTACTACAACCTTTATCCATTCCAAGTCAATGTTGGGAGGAGGCCTAAATAGATTTTATCATAGGTTTACCCAAGCCTAAAGGAAAGAGTGTCATCATGGTGGTGGTTAATAGACTTACCAATTATGCATAGTTTTGTGCATTATCTCATCCTTTTAAAGAAAATATATTTTCTGCTGAATTTATGGAAACAATTCAAAGGATTCATGGAAACCCAAAGATTATAATTAGTTATAAAGATCCTAGTTTCACTAGAAAATTTTAGACAAAATTATTTTATTGTCTTCATACTCAGTTAGCTCATAGCTCATCTTATCATCCTCAATTTGATGGGAAAACGGAAATAGTGAACAAATGTTTGGAAGGATATTTGCATTTCTTTGTATCTAATAAACAAACATAATGGGTCAATTTGTTACCTCTAGCTGAATGGTGGTATAATGCTTCCTTCCATACTACAACAAAACGAACCCCATTTATGGCACTTTAAGGGTATCATCCACCCTCCATCATGTTGTCACCCTCTACATTATTTGTTTTTTTCTATCTAAAGGATGAAAAAGAGAAGAGAGGTTTGTATCCATATTCTAAGCCACAAAATACCTCAAATCTAAATCAAACCCCCTCTAGTGGATATTTCTTAGAATTAGCTTTCCAACGGTATATGGAACTCTTCAATTGGACTTTGGAATCAAAAGTTAGAGAAGATTGAAGTTACCCTTGAAAACCTAGAAGACAAATAGAAAATGCCTAAGGGTAAAATCTTGGGTTTCGTCATATCAACAATCTCGCATATTGGTGATCCAAGGTCCAAGGTGCAATGCAACAAAAAACACATTTCACCAATATGTGATTAATGATCCTACACATCAGAGGTCCTGCACATCGAAGGTCCAAGGCATTGGAGCATCAAGAGATCGGTGCATTGCCATTGACGATCAAACATGTGACACCCTTTCAAAGTTGCAATATCGCATAGAGTTCTGATTTAGAAAGAACATTTTGAGAATATCTGATTCTTAAGAACATTCCTTATTTTGTAAATCCTTTGTTTTAATTATCCTTTTTGTAATATATAAATAGTGTTGGCATTATGACACAGGTTTGGCGCTATGACACAGGGGTTGTCCTTGATGGAAACTCACTCAGATGACAGATCACAGTTCAAGATCACAGAATGAAGAAAAAAGAGGTATACGCAGGTTCCCCTTGACCAAACCATGTATAGACACGGGTTCATAGACCAAAAGGTGTGTATGCATATACACGCACTTTCACGCAAGGAAAAGTGCGTACATGTTGGAAAACTTGGTTTTGGTCCATAATATTTGGTCCTTGGTATTTTGACCCATGGTATTGGTCCAAGGTATCTTGTCCAAAGTATTGACCCCAGGTATTTGGTCCAAGGTATTGATTCTAATGTGGTTTTGGACCATGGTATTGAGTAAGGCCTAAGACTATAAAAGGCGGAGGAGAACATTAGGCAAAGGAACTCAAGTATTGAATATTTAATGAAGAGTAACATCTATAATACTCGTCATTGGGTTATGGTGCATAGTTGGATCTGAATCAAGGAGGAACCTGAGCGATTGAAGAAGGATAAGTTCTATTGATGGGTCAAGATCTTTAGGCTTGAAGAGAAGTATCTTTGTGTGGTTTTGATATTTTATAATTGGCGCATGTCATAATCTGTAAATCTGATGATCTGATTATCTGGGTATAACTGATGTCTGAATAGATGTAAATGTTAAATCATCTTTTACAGATCTGTACGTAGGTTCAGTATAGAAAAGGCATGTATACAAGTGGCTCGGCATTTAAAAATAGCGTATACGTAGGTCTTCCTTCAGATAATAGTGTATGAACGCAGGTTCGACACATTGAAGTAGTGTACATGTCATAAGATATGTTTTAGCTACTTTAGTTTGTTGTTTCGGTGTTCTTGGTTATGCATTGGGTTCTAGTTACTGTTATTGTGTTCTAGTTACAACATTAAGAAAAGTGATTGTTTGATTCAGTTTTGGTTGGTGCAAATGAGATTGATTGATGCAGATATATTTGATGTTTGATTGATGTTATTGATGGATCCAGTCTTAAAATCTATGAAACGTAGTCCCTGGAAGAAAGGAGAAGGTTGTAGCCTTCTGTAGGTCAGCACCTACATACTAGTAAACACATTAGCTAGTACAAGAGCTAAGGGGGTTGTAGCTCTCTTCTAGGAAAAGATGGAGAACAAGAAAAGGTTGCAGCCTTCTGCAGGTAGAAGCCTACGTACTGGTATAAGGTTGCACCAGCACAAAATTTGTAAAATAAGTTTATTATTAAAGAAAGATTGAGATGATTGTTGTAGGTGGTTTTCACCCACATTAGGTTTCCACCTTATATCTTGTGTTCATGTGTGTGATTGCCTATTCTGTTTACTGTATCTGATTACTGGTTATATAGTTTTGATACACAGATTAAAGATCGACTAACTAAATTATAATATTGCAAGGTATACGCTGGTTTCTCTAAACACAATTGTGTATACACACAGATTTCATTAATAGAAGTAGCATATATAAATCTGTTTATGGAAATGAAATATTGTTAAATTACTAATACTGATTCACCCCCCCTCTCAGTAGTATTTTCAACAATTGGTATCAGAGCAGGTCCTTCAGAAAAATCTTGATCGCTTGAAGGAAGATCTATCATCATGAGTACTTACGCAAGAGAGGGATCCATTAGACCACCAATCTTTGATGGGAACAATTTTGACTATTAGAAGGTAAGAACTACATCCTATCTTCAATCTCTTGGAATAGAAGTTTGGGAAATCGTGGAAGGAGGATACACATTTCCATCAGCAATTCCTACAGATACTGAAGGTAAAAAGTAGTATGAAACAAATGCCAAGGCTATGAACACACTATTGGGGAGTCTGTCACAATCAGAAATTGTCAAGGTTATGCAGCTCAAAACCACCAAATAAATATGGGACAATATCATTATAAGCTATGAAGGAGATGATCAGGTAAAACGTGCAAAAATACAATCTCTCAGAATTCAATATGAAAATCTCAAAATGCACAATGATGAAATTATAGCTAATTACTTCGTACATATAGATGAGATTGTTAATCGCATGAAAAACTTGGGTGAAGGGATAAAAGAAGTTACTGTAGTTAAAAAGGTTTTGAGATACTTGTCTTCTAAGTTTGAATCAAAAGTTTATGCCATAGAAGAAAAGCATAATCTTCTGAGTATTACTATGACACAGCTGCATGGAATCCTAACTGCTTTCAAAATGAGAAAAGGGGGTCCATTAGATATGAGAGAAGTCGCATTCAAGGCTTTGGGAAGAGAAGAGCTCAATGAATCAGGACACATTTTAGAAGGAGAGGAAGAAGAAAACTTTGTCAAGAACCTTCAACGAGGTTCTAGAAGATTCAAAGGTAAACTACCTTTCAAATGCTTTGCTTATGGAAGAGTCAGTCATTATGTAGCCAAATGTCCTCATAAAGATAAGCTGGATAAAGGTAAGGAACCGGAAAAATGGAATAGAAAACAGAATGTAAATAAGAAGAGCTACTATACACATGAAGATAGAAATGGATTATCAAATAATGATGAAGATGAACATGGTAATTATTATATACTTTTGATGGCTTTTGAAGATGATGATTTCCTGGATGCTTTAAATGAAGATGGTCTCTATGAAGAAATTTCTAAACTTAAAATTTGTTTAGAAGAAAAGAGTATGATTATAGATACTTTGACATTCCAACTTGCTGAAAGGGCAAAACATAATGAAAAATTAGAATGTGAAATTGTGGGTCTAAGAAAAGAGATTGAGAAAACAAAAGCTCTAATCTTAGATTTGCTAAAGGATCAGAAACTTTAGATGAAATTATCAAAGTACAACATTATTGTCTGATAAATACAGGTCTTGGATATACAGAAGAAGCATCTCAAGCATGGAAGCCATCAACCTCCAAAAGCTATCTTGATGCAGCAAGGAGAAGTAAACAGCGTGACTATTATCAGCAAATGCGTAACGGAGATCATCAGGTCAATCGGGTTCAATCTACTTCAAGGATGAATAGAAGCTATAACCAACAAAAGGTAAATCAGTCTCAATTTCCTTCAAGAATGAATGTCAATGGAAACTACAATCATCAGGTCAGTAGATTTGATAATTGCACGAATTTCTTTAATGGCCAATGTTTTTCATGTCATAACTTTGGACACAAAGCTACTCAATGTGTTTCTTACAAGACCATCATGACCAGAGAAGCAAGAAATCAAAGGAATGTGACTGGGATCATGAAAAGGACCTACAATAACTTTTATGCTCTTGAAAATAAAATAGAATGCTCTATCTGTAACAACTTCGGTCATGAAGATTTTAAGTGCAGGAGTAAATTTAGGCAAACATCTAAGAAGGAGCAAGCTTCATTGGGTCCCAAAACATGGAGAAAGAAAGAACCACAAATAGAAAGATGTGGAATAGCCTTATATACAGAAGGACAAGAAAATAAGTGGTATATCGACAGTGGATGCTCGAAACACATGAAAGGTGATAAAGAAAAACTTCAGTCATATAATGCCTTAGAAAAGGAAAATAAGGTCTCATTTGGTAATGACAGTCCTGTAGCCATAAAAGGTAAAGGCTCTATTCTCTTAAAAGAAAAGGTTAAAGCTGGGAATGTTATGTATGTAGATGGTCTAAAGCATAATCTATTGAGTGTCACTCAAATGTGTGATCAAGGAAATGAGGTAGTATTTCGATCAAATGGATGTGTTGTTTGTGAGCTTGATACAGGAGAAATAGTGATCAAAGGTGTAAGAACTCCAAACAACCTGTACATACGCAAGGGGGGACAACAACAGTGCTACCTAAGCAAAAATGATGAACACTAGCTATGGCATAGAAGATTGGGGCATCTAAGCTTCCCTCAAATAAGAAAAGCATGTAGATACAAGGTTGTTTGTGATCTTCCAGATATCAACATTCTAGAAAACACAATATGAAAATCATGCCAATTTGGTAAGAAACCAGAGCACATTTCCCTGAGAAGGAAGGATCAGCTAGTAAGCCTCTTAAACTTGTTCACACTGATTTATGTGCTCCATTTAGGAAAAAGTCACCTCGTGGAGAAGAATACTTTATATTTTTCATTGATGACTTTTCCAGAATGTGTTGGATAGGACTTCTAAAGCATAAAGACAAAGATTTCTAAAATTTCAAAGCCTTCAAAGCCTTGGTTGAAAATGAATTAGATCACAAAATCAAATGCCTTAGGTCTAATCGAGGAGGGGAATTTACCTTGGATGAATTCTTCGACTTCTGTGAAGAACATGGAATAAGAAGGGAATTATCTACAACAAGAACTCCTCGGAAAAATGGAGTGGTAGAAAGTATGAACATAACTGTTCAGCAAATAGCTCATGCTATGCTAGATGAGTTTGGAACTCTTGCAACCTTCTATGGAGAAGCTACATTTGCTGCCATCATTATTCTCAACAAAACAAATGTCTGGGTAAATAGCACTCAACTCCACATGAACTTTGGTATGGTAAGACTCCTACTGTAAAATAATTCAAGGTTTTTGGAAGCAAATGTTACATCAAAAGGACTGATGAAAAACTTGGCAAGTTTGAACCTAGAGCAGATGAAGGCATTCTCCTTGGTTACTCTTCTTGAAGTAAAGGATACAAGTGTTATAATAAAATACTTGGGAAAATTGTTGAAAGTATTGACGTTGTGGTTGATGAAGCAGGCAAAAATCCAAAGCAAGTAAAAATCGAAGATTATGAAGAAGATGAGGACTATCCTTCCACATCAAATCAGACAAATTCTAAAGAAGAAACCAATGAGGCACTGAGAGAATAGATAAGGGTAGAAGAAAAGACTCCATCCAGGTATGTTCAGAAGAATCATCTAGATACTAAAATTTTGGGGCAGAAACAGGCAGGAGTGCAAACAAGAAGAACTATTACAGAAGCTTCAAGCTATCTAGCATTGCTTTCCTCCGTTGAACCAAAAAATATAAATGAAGCATGCAAAGATGAATGTTGGGTAAAGGCCATGAATGAAGAACTTGAGAAGATTGAAAAGAATAATACTTTGGAATTGGTTCCTAGACCTAATGATAAGAATTTCGTAGGAACCAAATGGATATTCAAAAACAAGCTGAATGAAAATGGATAAGTTATTAGAAACAAGGCCAGACTTGTTTGTAAAGGGTATGCTCAAGAAGAAGGTATATAATTTTAAGAAACTTTTGCACCTGTTGCTAGACTTGAAGCCATAAGAATGTTTCTTTCTCTTTCTAGTTTTCAGAAGTTCAAAGTATATCAAATGGATATGAAACCTGCCTTTCTTAATGGAGACCTAGAAGAAGAAGTTTATTTGAGCAACCAGACAGATTCATCCTTGGAAATGATCCAAAACTCGTATGCAGACTTAGAAAGGCTCTCTATCGTCTAAAACAAGCTCTAAGGGCCTGGTATTATCATCTTGACAAATACCTTCATCGACGAGGTTTTTCAAAAGGATCAGCTGATAGCAATCTATATATAAAAATTGACAATGATAAATTGCTAATACTTGTTGTGTATGTTGATGATATCATTTTTCTTAGCAATGAAGAATCCATGAGTCAAAACTTTGCCTTGGTAATGTGGAAAGAATTTGAAATGTCCCTACTTGGTGAGCTCACATATTTTCTTGGCTTACAAGTTCAACAAAATAAAGATGGTATTTTTTTATCACAAACCAAGTACCTCAAGTAGATCTTGAAGAAATATGGCTGGAAGATTCTAAACCATTATGTACCCCTATGGTAACAGGATGCAACCTTAGCACAAATGATGAATCAGCAATAGTACATCAACCAACCTACAGATCCATGATTGGTAGTCTACTCTATCAAAGAGGTACTTGACCAGACATCATGAATGTAGTGGGAATATTTGGAAGATTCCAAGCAAATCCAAAGGAATCGCACCTACAGGTAGTCAAAAGGATCTTCAAATATCTTCAAGGAAGTCATAATTTGGCTTATGGTATCCTAGGGACACAGATATTACACTTCATGCATACACAGATGCAGATTGGGCAGGAGGTGTGGATGATATAGAAAGCACTAGTGGTGATGCATTCTATATGGGTTCCATATTAGTGTCTTGGTTCAGCAAGAAACAAAGTTCAATTGCATTATCTACAGCTGAACAAGAATATGTGGCTATTACATCTTGTTGCACACAACTCCTTTGTATGATGCAAACATTGCAAGACATTCAGATCACATGTACTCCAACCATCTCCATTCTAAGTGATAATAAAAGTGCAATCAATATTTCAAAGAATCCAGTCATGCAGTCCAAGACCAAGCACATACCTATGAAATATCATTTTCTCCGGGAACAAGTGCTTGAACAAAATGTCAAATTGGAGTATCTTCCCTCCAAGGAACAAGTTGTTGATATATTCACCAAATCATTGCCCAGAGAGACATTTGAATACCTCAGACATAAGCTGGGAGTAGTTGATGCATCATCTTGTTGTTGACACTTATCTGTTTAGAGAACAATGCTTATACGTGAGTTTCATGAAGTGTATCTGTGTACATATGCCAGTTTCTATGGATAGAGCTGCGTATATGTTGGTTTGAAGAATATCAGTGGGCCAGACTCAAGATGAAAAGAGTCTAATATGGGTCTAACAGTGATCTTCTGGCGCAAGTTCAGGGGGAGCATATACTTATAATAATGCATTATCATTGTTGGCATTACCTTAGAAGATCTTGGTACAATTTCATAGTTGTTTTTTATTCAGGTGGAATAGGTGCAGAGGGAGATCGTGGTTGTTGGTCTGGATGGTGATTGATAGATGCTGCTGATGATAGTTGCTAATGACTATCTTAGTCTTGTTTTAGATATTTTGTCTTTTATTATCAAGGTCATGTAACGACCTATTTTGTTTCCTCACTATGCCTGGGATGGATGATGTAATGTTCTTGTTTTATCATGTATAAACTTTTGATGTATCCCCACTTGGTTGGGTGGATGAGTAAATCTTGGTATATCCCCACTTGGTTGGGAGATGGATGTATGTATGAGTCTTTAGTGATAGGAAGGTCATTTATGATGTATAGAGTCATGTTCTTCTTATAGCACATCCTTTTGTAGACCTTGCTTATAGTCAGGGGGAGCATGAATAGCACACTTTAGCATATCAGAGAATTCAACATGTACTCAGGGGGAGAATAACCCTTTTCTCTTGATGACAAAGGGGAGAATGAATTGGGGTTGCCATCAAGTCCAAAGGGAGAGATTGTTGGCATTATGACACAAGTTTGGCGCTATGACATAGGTGTTGTCCTTGATGATAACTCACTTAGATGACAGATCACAGTTCAGGATCACAAAATGAAGGAAAAAGAGGTATACGCAAGTTCCCGATGACCAAACCGCGTATACACGTGGGTTCGCAGACCAAAAGGCACATATGTGTATACATGCACTTTCATGCAAGGAAAAGCACGTACATGTTGGAAAACTTGGTTTTGGTTTGTGGTATTTGGTCCTCGGTATTTTGACCCATGGTATTGGTCCAAGGTATCTTCTCTGAAGTATTGACCCTAGGTATTTGGTCCAAGGTATTGATTCTAAAGTGGTTTTGGATGATGGTATTGAGTAAGGCATAAGGCTATAAAAGGAGGAGGAGATAGTTAGGCAAAGGCACTCAAGTATTGAATATCTAATGAAGAGAAACATCTAGAATACTGGTCATTGGCTTATGGTGCATAGCTGGATACGAATCAAGGATGAACCTGAGTGCTTGAAGAAGGATAAGTTCTATTGATGGGTCAAGATCTTTAGGCTTGAAGAGAAGTATCTTTGTGTGGTTTTGAATTTTTATAATTGGCGCATGTCGTAATCTATAAATCTAATGATCTGGGTATAACTGATGTCTAAATAGATGTAAAGGTTAAATCATCTTTTAAAGATTTGTACGCAGGTTCAGTATAGCAAAGGTGCGTATACACACTGGCTCGGCATTTAAAAACAACGTATACGTAGGTCTCCCTTCAGATAACAGTGTATGAACGCAGGTTCGACACATTGAAGTAGCGTACATCTCATAAAATATGTTTTAGCTACTTTAGTTTGCTATTGCAATGTTCTGGGTTTTGCATTTGTTTATGGTTATATCATTCAGAAAAGTGATTGTTTGATTCAGTTTTGGTTGGTGCAAAAGAGATTGATTGATGCAGATATATTTGATGTTTGATTGATGTTATTGATGGATCCAGTTTGAAAATCTATGAAACGTGGTCCCTGGAAGAAAAGAGAAGGTTGTAGCCTTCTTTAGGTCAGTACCTATGTACTAGTAAACATATCAGCTAGTACAAGATCTAAGGGGGTTGTAGCTCCCTTCCAGGAAAATTTGGAGAACGAGAGAAGGTTGTAGCCTTCTACTGGTAAAAGCTTGCGTACTGATATAAGGCTGCACCAGTACAAAATTTGTAAAAGAAGTTCTTATTAAAGAAAGATTGAGACGATTGCATCAAGTGGTTTTCAACCACATTGGGTTTCCACCTTATATTTTGTGTTCATGTGTGTGATTTCCTATTATGTTTACTACATCTGATTATTGGTTATATAGTTCTAATACATAGATTAAAGATCAACTAACTAAATTATAAGATCGCAAGGTATACGTTGGTTGCTTTAAACATAGTTCCGTATACATACAGGTTTCATTAACAAAAGTAGCATATATAAATATATTTATGGAAATGAAATATTGTTAAATCGCTAATATTGATTCACCTCCCTCTTAGTGTTATTTCCAACAAATAGGGAAATTTAACATGTTTCGTTGTACTTTTGTAAAATACTTAAGGATAAATCTTTTGATTGTAATTATCTCTATGAAGGATTGTAATGCAAATAATTTTTACTTGATTTTATTATATGAATCTTTCTTAATTTGAATTTATTTTAGAGGTATTCTCACTCTAGAAAATTTGGGCCTACTTCCTAGACAAAGCACTATCTTACTTGTGTAAAGTAAATTAGATTAGCTTTATGTTGTCTCTTCTTTCTGAATAGTTCTCTTTCAATTCATGTTATAAATGGTTATTGAAGAGTTTCATTTATGTTTTCAATAACAATAGAGTTCATTGCATTATGTCCTTGTGCTATTTCCTCGATAAATGATAGTTCCTTCAATTTCTTATTGTTGTTTCGTTAATTCTGTGTTGTTTTTTCTTTGTTGATATTTCCTAAAGCATTGTTGTTAAACTAGATAGCTTATGATATTCCTTTATGAATGGTTAGATAATTGATAAGTCTATAATTGAGATTACTTATGTTCTTTCTTAGCTAGAACATTTATTTAATAATTAGTTGTGCATCTAAATTTCCTTTTTGTAGCAATATTTGATTTCATTAGTTATAAAAATATTTTCCTTGTTGATAATTACGATCATTGAATCTCCTTGCGTAAGAAAGATTCATATTTTAGATTAACTCATATGGCATCAACATTAGCCTTTGAAATTATCTTGCATAGACTTTGTCAAATGCCTTGAGATAGAAAGACAGATCCTGGGTTGATGAATTAATGTTCAGTACTTGGTTGTTTTTTAAGCAATAAATAGTTTTAAAATTTTGTTGTCGTTTCCAGGGAGGCTATCAAAGGAGTGCTATCATACTAATGACTAGTTGTAGATGCATAACTAACTCTCTAAGGGTTGGATAATGAAGACGAAAGGTGTAGGTTTTAACCTCATACAGAAATTACCTACATACGAATTCTAAAACACAGAAAATAAAAAATGCGAGAGCATAACACATAAAACACATATACATAGATATTTTCCCTTGGATCCCAAAATCGGGACTACCAGCTTGATTTTTCATTATGTTACTTTCAATGTTACAATTCATATTTATACATGCCGAAGCATCCAATACCATGGACCGAAAACCATCGCATCCAAAAAACATGTGTGAAAATCATGCACAAAACCATAGGTGGGTTCTCCCAACCTAACATAGGGTCCAAAACCAAAATTTTCTGGGGCGCTGCCCCAGACCCCATAAAGTGGGGTTACGGGTGCCCTTCAAACCCCCCTATTAACTACGTAGAAAGAATATAACACAACCCAACATTCTCCCACTTGTCGTTTTCTTTCCACAGGGGACCACAAGAGAGCTTAGTCATTTTCCTAGCCCAGAAATTCCCATTATCTCTCTACACCAAGAGAACTTCTCAGAGCTCGCAGATTTTGTCAATGCATCTGCAGTATTCTTCAAAGTGTCTACCTTTACCAGCAACACCTTTTTGTCTTCTATCATATCCCTCACAAAGTGATACTGAACATCAATGTGCTTTGTCTTTGAATGATATGTAGGGTTCTTTGCCAAGAAAATTGCACTTTGGCTGTCACAGTCTATCCTTATAGCTTCATGTACTAACCCCACACTTGAAAACAATCTCTACAACCAAACTACTTTCTTGCTTGCATGAGTGGCTGCCATGTATTCTACCTTTGTAGTTTATAGTGCCACTATAGATTGTTTCTTACTCATCCAACTGACTGCACCTCCAAATAGGTTAAACACATACCCACTTGTAGATCTTCTCTGATCCAGATCTCCAGCCCAGTCTACATCAACAAAGTCATGAATATCCAACACTCTGTCCAATCCTAGTCTTCCTTGGTAACATAGACCATAATCACTAGTGCCACGCAAATACCTAAAAACCCGCTTCATTGATGTCCAATGCTCCTTTACTGGTTTTGACATAAACCTGCTCAATACTCCCACTGCATGTGCAATGTCTAGTCTAGTACAAACCATTGCATACATCAGGCTACCAACTACACTTGCATATGGAACATGGGACATGTCCTCTTCCTCTTCTAGTGTCTTGGGACATTGTTCAACAGATAACCTTACACCTATAGGAATAGGAACCTTTACCAGTTTACTATCCTACATATTAAACCTCTGTAGTATTTTCTTGACATACTTCCTCTGGTTTAACTAGAGCTTCCTCTTTGCTCGATCTCTTTTAATTTCCATGCCCAAAATATAGTTTGTAGCACCAAGACCTTTAATGTCGAATTTGGAGGACAATTGGGTCTTCAAATCCTAGATAATTTCTTTGTCATTTCCAACCAGCAACATATCATCCACATACAAGACCAGATAAATAACACA
>APFE030154493.1:5954-24369 GCA_000404065.3 Pinus taeda | reverse complement strand
GGACTGTCCTCGTACAGACAAGGCATCACCATTCTAGCTCTCCATATTTTTCCGTCTCATCTCCTCCATCAGCAAGGATGAGACTATTTCATCAAAATGCAAGGCAATTGCACTGCTACCTATTTCAATAACTAGACTATCCCACGAATATGGTAGAGAACACAACAAACTGATGCACTTGTTAGTTTGGGGTCCGCCCAAACTAACATAGGGTCCAAAACCAAAATTCTCTGGGGCACTACCCCAGACCCCATAAAGTGGGGTTACGGGAGCCCTTCAAACCCCTTATTAACTACGTGGAAAAAATATAACACAACCCAACAAAAGGTAAGAACTTGTGCACACACCTTAGTTAAACTTGCGGTGGTGTTTTCCCTTAGCTAATAATTTTAGATCATATAGTATGCATGACTAGGAAAGGAAATAGAGGTAGGAACAAAAAAGAAATAAATCCAAAAATTACTTCTACAAGTAACAAGACCCAGGGATACATTGGGCTTGGACAATCAACCTTCATAAACGATATCATTCGAAAAGAAAAGTCTCAAGCTTCAGCAGGAGCCCGATCGATATCCTTAAAAGGATCCACTCCCATTACCACTCCTGTATTAGAATCCTTTGTTGCAACAAAAGTTGAGATTCACAATAAATTTTGGGATCTCAAGAAAGTTTTCAATCATCATCAATTGAAAATCTTGTTATTCCTAACAAGAGCAAGGGGTACTCTTGTAACACAAAAGTAGGACGTGAAATGTGTAACTTAAACTTCCAACCTCTTCAACAAGAGCCTCTTTTAACATCGATATCAAGGGGAGAAATTATGGTACCTAACTTAGGCAGTGTTGTAAGACCCAAATAAGGTCTAGAATCTCAACATCATACTAGTCCTTTTTAGTTATTACCTCCTAATATTGGAATCCCAAAGGGATATTGGCTGATATTTGACCAAATGGAAGACAAGTAAACACATCAGCCACCTCAACTTCAAACATAAAATTTCCTATTGTTGATGCACAAGAAAATGCACCCAGGAAAGCCATACCATTCCAAGGTCATCCCAACTTTCATGGGTTGGCCTTAGAAGACCCATATGTATTTTTGTTTGAATTTGATGTTTTGTGCCAATAATATGACTATATCACCGATCCACAAAAACTAAAATTGTTCCTCTCTACCTTGAAGGGAGCAAAATTACAATGGTTTATCATATTAGGAGGTGGTACCATTAATTCTTAGGATGAGATGAAGGAAGGATTTTTTTAAAGTACCAGGATTACTGTCGATCTAAATATTTAAAAGAAGAAATATTCAAGATTACTTACAAAGAGGATGTGAATTTAGAAGAACACATAGAAAGGCTTCAATATAATTTGTAAAGGTCACTGTAAACTACCCTTCCTAAAGAAGTATTAAAAACTTCCCTCATTACAAGAAAGAAATATGAATGCATAGAAACAATCGATTTAATGGGGAAGAGAGATATTTCTAAGGAAGAATATGATGATATTGTTAAATTGTGTATTAGTTACTCCTGTGGAAGCACAATGACTAAGCATCGAATACGAGACCCTTTGAGCAGAGCTAGAAAGACTATAGATGAAGGAATCACTCATGTGGAAATCAATAATTTGTTAGAAAATTTTAAAACTAATATTTTGAGTACCCTAACCACACATATTGATGTTCTACAAGTGAAACAAAAATAGGTAGAGGTAGAACAAGCATTGGAAATTTTATGTCCTTGCTTTCATCGGAAACATGGTCATAAGGAATGTCCATTATATGCAACAAAAGTCTGTGCCATTTGTGAAAAATATCATTCGAATTATCATTGTCCATCCCTCTTGGGATTAAAAAATATTTTTAAGCGGGGGAGGAACTTGAACCAGCATATCGTGTGCCCAACGATGGCAATGGAAATATTTCCCTCTAGTTATGCTCTAAGATTCTTCTATGTTTTTCCTAGTCAATACAATCAACAAGAATATCCTACACCCACTTGGAAGAGTCAACAATATCCTAGAAAAATCCTAGAAAAACCAACAATACCCAACAACATCTTGGCCAAATCAAACATACCCATGATCTACATGGAAGAACCAACAATTCTTTGGGTTGTTAGGAAAAGTCCACAAAATATGAAATACCCTTCCCAAAGGTCGAATCAATAAGCTCAGGGGCCAATATAGCCTCAAAATGTGCAAATCCCTTGCAGTCCTATTAATCAACCTCTAGGAATGATACCTAAATCACAACCACCATCATCGCAGCCACAACTTCAATTTCCTTCAAGCACTTCACCACCGCTACACCCACAACTGCCCACACAACCTAATCCCAACCTAAATAATAGACCTGCTCAACTTCTAGAAATATCATATAGCTATTATTATTTTCTTTCCTCTTTATAATGCAATGAAATCCAATTGAGATCAGGGTGGACAATTCCTATAGAAAATCCTTTAATAAATTTTGAGAAACCAAAAAATGGAAAACATAATAAAGAGCAGCAACAATCTGAAAAATATTCAACAACTACAACTTATGATGGATCGAAATCATCTCCTGAACCTACCAAAAATCAAAGAGAAACTAAATTTATAGCAACTGCTCCTCCATTTCCAGAAAGGTTGACTATAGTTAAGTAACCGATATATCCTAAATTTGATCTAATAAGAGAATTGCAAAATCTAAGTGTCAAGATTCCTATTTTGCAAGCTTTCAAAGACGTGCCCATATACACAAACAACATGAAAGAGTTGTGTGTTGAGAAACCTGGAAGAAATCCTAAGGACCCTCCTACTATTCATGTTATTAGGAAACTATGTAAAAACCCTCATTTATACTATTTTTTTTTCATACATCTTTTTAAATGTTTGTAATTATATTTGTAGTTTGTATTGTGAACTATTTGAAAGGTCACCAGAGAATTTAGTACTTACTCATAAACCATATAATATTTTACCTTTTCCATAAATTTGTTTACAATGACATTAATGTATCAATGATTTTATTTCTAGCTCCATCGTATAAATATATCTTTCCCTTTTTCATAATTTTGTTTACAATGACATTAATATATCAGTGATTTTATTTCTAGCTCCATCATATAAATATATATTTGCATAAGGTTCTAGACCTTATTACGTTCACACACATGTAACATTACTACAACTTGGTGTCCACTCAATACTTCTTACAAAGTCTTACATTCTTAAACACTTATATCTCTAGCTCCATCGTATAAATATATCATTCCCAAGGAAAATTTTAAGGATGGAAAATTTTCTTGAAGTTTAAAAACATTGACGAATCTCACTAATCCCTAATATGAAAACTATAAAGCGTTTATTGATATATTTGTAAAATTATTCAAATTTATAATGATTTTATGTGTAGTCTCTATATAATGTTGGCGATTTTTAAGGTAAAATAATTTTATATTCTAAAATTGAGGCGAATCTTCTTTTATAAAAATTGGAAATTGGTGAATCTTTTTTGTGAAAAAATCATGGAAAATTAGCCCACTGGGCAAACATCAGCCCTTAAAATTTTCCGTTTTCCCTTTTCATAATTTTATTTACAATGACATTAATGTATCAATGATTTTGTTTCTAACTCCATCGTATAAATATATCTTTGCATAAGGTTCTAGACCTTATTACGTTCACACACATGTAACATTACTGCAATTTGGTGTCCACTCAATACTTCTTACGAAGTCTTACATTCCTAAACACTTATATCAACATGATGTTTAACTTGTTGCATGTGGGTTAACACTTTGATTTGGAATGCTATATACTATAATTTCGTATTTAAAATGAATGGTACTTAGTACGTCCTACATCTTTGGATGCATGTGATATCAATGTCAGAGCTTATTTGTAAATTCATATTACACACAACTATACATTATAATGCACACACATTTTAATAACCTGCAACATATATAGATATGTTAGAGTTCCCATTAGAGGGTTTCCACGATTTGTTGTTTTGACTATTGATATTTTGTCATATATGAGGCGTGGTAATTTTACTTTGTTTCCACATGTGGTATTATTTATGACATTAGTAACCTTGCATATTTTCGTAACTTATATAATATTAACAACTCTTGTGGATTGTTCCACACTTGAGTGGGAAGTTCTCTCCCATTGCCACATATTCCACTTTGACTTAACACACATCTATGGTTTAGATTATTGGGTCTTGAGTCAATGATTGAGATGGCTCTAAGGTTTTACCCTAAGGTTAATGACGTTATGGGGTTTTCATTGTGTCAAATTTATTTTTCATTTAGTCTTTTCCTGTCATGTTGCTCTACAGTTAGGATTTATTCACAATTTTCAATAACAACCACAGTTTTGAATAGCAACAACTAACCTTTGTACTCTAAACACCATTTTTCACCATGCTTCCGCCATTTTTTATTTAGAAATACTTGACTTTGTATCTTTTCGAGTGAGAGTGGTTTCCATCGATAGTGTGTCAACACTCTTATTAGAGGTAAAACCCTTTATAATGGTTCTCACAATGTTAGGTCCCTATAATACTAGTGTAACCCCCTTATTTTTATTATTAATGTATCCCCCTTATTGTTATTGTTATTGTTGTGCCCCATAGAAGCCCACTATTGCCATTGTTGTGCCCTTACATTATTGTTGTTATGTAGGCTCTAATTATATTGTGACCCCTTAGACTCCTATATATACCAAGGAGGTCTTGTCATTTGTATCATTCAAGAATTGTTAATTTATGTGATGTAAAGGAATTTTCCCCCACGAAGAGGCTATTTTTCAAGTCGTTGATCTATCTTTCCTTCTATTTTATGAGCTGGTTGCGTAACATTTGGTATCAGAGGATGAGAATTTTATACAGAAGCATCCAGAACTACTCAATCATTAAGGACAACACTTATTTGAAGGAGAGGGGCATGTTAGGTCCATATAATACTAGTGTAGTCCCCTTATTGTTATTATAAGTGTGCCCCCCTTATTGTTATTATTAGTGTAACCCCCTATTGTTATTGTTGTGCCCATGTAGCCCCCATATTTCTATTGTTGTGCCCCATAGAAGCGCACTGTTGTTATTGTTGTGCCCTTACATTATTATTGTTATGTACACTTTGTTATATTGTGAACTCTTAGACTCCTATATATACCAAAGAGGTCTTGTAATTTGTATCATCAAAAAATTGTTTATTTATGTGATATAAAGGAGGTTGCCCCCTCAAAGAAGATATTTCTCAAATTGTTGATCTATCTTTCCTTTTATTTTGTGAGTTAATTACATAATACACAACATTTATTATTTCCACTTTTTAAAAATTGTTTTATAGTTAAAAACCACAGTTTGTTTAACAATATAGTTCCTTTGTTTTCACACATCACTTTGGAGGAAATATGGCTGCCCTTTTTATATAAATTTCAATGGGTAAGCTTGCTAGGCGATTATGTCAGTTGTTTGTTTCAAAGTGTTTTTATTTTAAGCGTTCACTTTGTCATTCTTTAGATCTTTCGAATTAACTCTATAATCATTAGGGCTGCAGGTAGGGTTCCATTCCTTCCCAAACCCTAGGATTTTAAAGATTTAATGAGGGTATTTTACTTATATGTTATTTAGCAATATAAATCCTCTATGGCTAAGTTAGGATTTTCTCCGCCACTCAAGAAATACTGAGACTACGTTATCAACTTTTAAGTTTATTTTATTTTTATTCTCATTCCACTTACGATAAAGGATTTATAATTTTTGTCTCATTTTCTATGACAAAATATAATATTTTTTTGTCTTCCATTCTGCTCATTGAAAGGGTTCCTAATATAATTTGATAATAATCTTCTCAGACTTAGTAGTAGTGAATAATTTGATTCTACAGTCGTTAAGATTTTCTTTATATATTTCACCATTAAACGTTTGGGTATACTTTTCATTGTTTTCATTCCTCACACTACTTTTAATATACTTTATTGGCTACCACTATATTTTCTTCTTCTATTTTCATTCTATAACCTTAGCAAAACTAATTCTTTTCTCATTTTCCCTAGAAGGAAATTCTCCTGATTTTTTATTAGAGCCTTTAGTTCATTTTCATTTCTTTTAAACCCAAATATTACATTCCCTCGAATTAATAGTTCCATTTTTTGTTTTTCTTCTAGGTACTCACTATTAGGTGTCCTTCAACGTATAATGCTCTCATCTCATTCCTACAATGGAGTTTTCTGAGTTTGATGTTTATAGTCCCGTTGTATCTTTTACCAGGATGGAGAACCTTCAAACCTCTTGCTTTGTTTATTAGAAGCCGATGTTTCTATTTGAAGACACTGGTTGAACTGTTGTTACTATTATTATTTTATTTAATTTATTTCTGGTAATTCACAAGACATACAACCTCCCTGGACTGTGGGATTTTTTTGTTGTTTAATATTGGCTTTATGCCTATATAGTAATGTATACTATAAGATAGAATATTTAAACATAGTATTTCAACTATCACAATTTGTTTTAGGACCAAAGTTATTTCGTTAAATGCATATTTATGTTTATTCAATGGTTTCCATTGTCTGTTCATTTTGATAGAAGTCCTATTTTATACGAAATTTCGGTGGACTCTTGGGAGTAGCTCCCTATTTCTTGGTTTTCAATCTTAAATATAAATTGGATGAACACCCTCTTATATTAGGTAGACCCTGGCTTGCCTATGTCAATGCATATATCAAATGTCAAACTGGGAACATGAAAATCGCTAAAGGAACAACCATCAAAAGCCTTATCCTTTATCCTCTTGCTAATCCAACATGGTTCTATCTTGATTATGAAGAAGAAAAAGTGCATCCTGTCCTCACTCTTGAAAAATTCCTTAGCTTTAAATGAAATATTAAGGATGATACCATTAGTAGCATTATTAGCAAACCATTTGTTGTAGAATATCCAACATCATGTTGGAATCTATGTTGGATAATGAAGCTCAAGGTAACCCTATGGAAGATCCCACTAGCAACCATATTCATACGATAGTGGTTCATAAAAGCATTCCCATTGAAATCGATCCTAGTAAAACATTAAACATTAATGCTAACCTAATTGAAACTCAACATGAACGATTGATATAAGTCCTTCAAAATCATAAATAATCTTTAACCTATGATTAGACAGATATGAAGGGCATTGATCCTAAAATGTGCACACTTCATATCTATATAGAGAAAGACGGCCATCCTATCCGTCAACCTCGAAGAATATTAAACCCACACCTTAGGAATGCAATTAAACAAGAAATTCATAAATTGCTCGATGCTAACTTTATATATCCCATATATGATAGTCAGTGAGTCTCACCATTAGTTGTTGTGCTAAAAAGAACAGGAAGTGCCACATTTTCATAGATTATACGACATTAAAAAAATCCATGCAAACATACCAATTCCCTCTTATGTTTATTGATCAAATTCTCGACACTCTTATCGGAAAGAAATAATTTTCTTTCCTAGATGGATTTAATAGATATAACCAGATTTAGACCGCTTTAAAAGACCAAGATAAAACCACATTCACTTGTACATGGGGGACATTTTCATACCGAGTTCTCCCATTCGGCCTCTGCAACGCACTTGTAAGTTTTCAAAGAGAGGTTCTGAGTATATTTTCTAATTTGTTTAATGATGGACTTGAGATTTATATGGACGACTTCACACCTTATGGTGACAAATTTGAAAAAGCCCTAAATAACCTGGCAAAAGTCCTCATTAGATGTATATTAAGTAGGTTGTGTCATAGCCATGAAAAGTGCCATATGTTAATGATAAAAGGCATGGTATTGGGACACTTTATCTCTATTGTAGGCATCCAAGTACATCCAATGAAAATCAAGTTAATTCTTTGACTCCCTGATCCATAGACACCAAAATACGTACATAGCTTTCTTGGATATGCTAGTTACTATTACCAATGTATAACTCATTATTCAAAAATTGGAAAGCACCTTTATATATATTAATAGGGCATGTGGAATTTGATTGGACTGATAGATGTTATCATTCTTTTTTAGAATTGAAAAAGATACTTTCAACAACACTTGTACTATGTAGTCCTAATTGGAAACTATTGTTCCACATATCCTATGATGCATCTGATACAACCATAGGAGCAGTATTGGGCTAAGAAGAATACATGAAGCCTTATGCCATTTATTATATCAATAAAAAATTGATGCCTATAGAGCTAAATTATATAGTGATAGAAAGAAAAAATTTGGCTGTTGTCTATGCTCTTAATAAATTTCATCACTATATTACAGGCTATCCTCTCTTTTTATATACCAATCATCCTGCTATTAGGTATCTAGGTAATAAACTAGTTATTAATCGTAGAATAACTCACTAGCCACTCCTGTTGCAGGAATTTGATAATACTATCAAATATCAGCCAGGTAAAGGGAATCTCATCGGAGACTTCTTATCCAAGATCCCTCTTGCAAATTATTCCTATCCTATTGAAGACTGATTTCTAGATGAACATCTATTCATAATATCTATTAAAACAACGTGGTATGCAGTTGCTGAGAATTATCTTGCAGTAGGAAATTTTCCTTTGCATCTATCACCTTGCAATAAGAAACATATTATCGAACACAATGGTCAATTTTCTTGGATATATGGTTATATTTTTCACATAGGAACAAACCTTTGAATCTGTAGGTGTATAAGAGAAGACAAGGTTTATGATATCCTGAAAGCCTGCCACAATGAGTCCTATAGAGGGCCATTTTACTAATTAGATAACCAAACATAAAGTTCTGCAAAAGGGCTACTTTTGGCCCACAATATTCAAGGATGCCAAGAAATATGCTCAGAGTTGCGATAGATGCCAAAGAATGGGGCATCCCATTCAATCCAATGAAATTCCTCTTCAAACACAACTTGTGTTAGAGCCATTTGAAAGGTGGGGTATGGATTTTATGGGCCCTATTAAGCCTCCTTCAAGTCAAAAATCATATATTTTGGTAAGTATTGATTACATGATGAAGTGGGTAGAGGTGATAACTGTTTCAAGAGCCACAAAAGAACTATTTATAAATTTCTTGTTTGAGCTCTTTGTTCAATATGGCCTATCCAGAGAACTCATCATCGATTGAGGACCACAATTTACAACTCATAATATTTCTGAAACTCTAAAGAAATACCACATCAAACATAGAGTTACCTCATCGAACCATCTGCAAGAAAATGGTCTGAATAAGGGTACGAACACATTTTTGGAAAATATTTTGACTAAGATAGTGGATACAAACCACTGATATTGTGCTTCTAAATTTCTTGAAGCCTTATGGGCTTATTGTATGCCTTGACCTAAAACCATTGGCCTCTTACCTTACTAGCTTGTTTATGGTAAAAATACAATCTTTCCAATTGAATTCGAAACCAAGGCTCTTAAGACTATCCAAGAACTCAACCTGGATATTTCATAGGCACAAAAATAATGCCTACAATGACTCAATGAGTTAGACAAAATGTGCCTTGCTACTCTCCAATGGACATCTATAGTTCAACAATAGAGGGCCAAATTGCATGATTGTCTCATTAAAAAAATCTTTTCAAAAAGGCGATTTCCATTATTATATGATTCCATTAATGTTATGCCTTTATGAGGTCATTGAAGTATACAACAATGGAAATGTGTGCCTCACTACTATCGACGACTTTAGTATTTTCTTTCTTGCTAATGGTCATCAATTACATTTATACCATCAACCAGTCATAAAAGAATCTTTTCTTCCCAAAGTTACAGATGATGCAAATTCTCGCACATAGTAGGTGGAAGGGTAATACCCCCCACACCTACGACAAGGTAAATTTATTTTGATTTCAGTCATATATATATATATATATATATATATATATATATATATATATATATATATATATATATATTTATTTATTTATTGTTTTTTTTTTTTTGGTTGTTTTCTCTTTGATTGTATTTGTTTGTTTTTTTGTATAACTAATTTTGTCTTAAGTTGCAGCCGATGTTTCCTAAGTCACAACTATTGTACTTAAATTTGCAATTGTTATTACCCCAAAATTACCATTTCTATTACTCTTGGTACAATCACCGTTCCCTTCCTGAAATATAAATAAGCATATTGCTATTATGTATTTGCAATATTTTTTGTAAAATAATCTCTTGAACCCTATTTAAAATGATTATGATTTATTGAAAAGATTACCCTTTTTACTCCCATCATTTGATTCACCATTTTGATAAATAGAAGGGAGAAAAAGACTATGTTATTATTTCTTTCTAATGATTTGAATGGTCATTATTCCATTCGTGTTAGTTATCTTTTTCTAGTTCCTTTTTTTGGAAAAATTGTATTAATCATCATTAAATCATTTGTGGCATAACTTTCTATGGAGGCCCATTCCCATAAGACTATATATTAAACATTAACAATAACAATAAAGGAATTAATGACTATATTGAAGTTTTGTGTTATTCCCTGAAATGCTCCATCTTATTTCACATTAAAATAGGCATGACAGAGGGACTATGGTGGGACATATGTTCAAAAACTTAACCCATGAACTAAATAATGTGCCTAAAGAATAAAAGTTTGTACCATCGAGTTTCCACCATTTAAAATTATCTTATAACTAAATATTTAATAGGAAAGTGGAAATACAAGTAAACCCACTCGAGTACTGAACATGCTTACTGGTAGCAGGGCCATGCTTGTGTGGTACCAAGGTAAACCCATGGGGTGTTGAATAGGCTTGTTGGCAGTGGGGTTATGCCAAGTAGAAGTAGATACAAAAATTTAGCACTATACTACTCGCCTTGGAAAATGATTTTTCCATATTCAATCATCATTACTCCCTTAAGTCAAGGATAAGGAAAATGAACCCCATACTTGGGCTTCCAGGGAATGATTTGAAATTTATTATAAAGAATAATGCCTTAATGTTATACACTAAATATATTACTATGTTATGGGATGTATTATCATCGGGCTAGAAAGAATTGGGTTGCTTCAACCTTTAACCTAGTGTAACTATTTCAAACCACTTGAATTGGAAGTTAGTATATCCAATTTGAGAGGGCTCTATCAAATATTATCAAATATTCTTGAAACAATTGGAAAATTTAGATGACTAACTCTAATTTCTTTTTGTGTTTTTGTAGGTGAAGAAAAACATGATTACTACTACAATTGGGCATGGAGTCAAACTACGAGAATAGAAAACAATAAAGTTTAATGGAAGTTGAAGCATCTATAGCTTTTAAAATGACACAAATGAACATCTACAATCATACATAGTATATGAAGGAAATTGGAGCAGTTTAATGAGATTTCCAAGTAATCAAGATACTATGTGAAACTAGAAAAAATCATGATAAAAACCATAAAAGCCATGAAATGAATCTTAGGTACATAAACAGAGTACCTACACATTTATATTAAAGGATCAACATATTACAAAAGGTCAGTTCTTCACATTCTTAATCAACCCTTCTCAAAGTAAAAAACCTACTTATTTATAGAGAAAATATCTCTTTACATATCTTGTAACTTGGGACAAACTTGATCCACTATTCTAGAGACCTACTCTTACTTTTCTTCTAACTAACAAAGTCCTCATAGGATTTTCTATTTTACAACAGTTGGACTCAACTAGAACTCTACTATATTTAAAGCCATGACCACTTTTTGTTGATGTAGATAACCAAAGCCAACTGCATGCTAGATTTGTTGGAGTGCCATTAAATCTTCAAAATGTTGATAGACATCAATTTAATCTCCCTTTATGTCGACTGCCTTGATGAGATGGTTAATTTGTAGATGTGGCTATTTGCTGACCTGGCAGGCTGAAAAATAGGACCTTATCATGATGACATGGACACCCTTTATCATATGAAATCCACCTAGAGCTTGGATGTCTGATATAAAAAATATTCAAAAAGGCAGAAAAATAGAGATTTACGTGATTTCGTAGCAAAACATCATTTTCAACAATTTCGAAGGAAACTTTCATAACGACTTTGAAAAGCGCTTGTAGGCTACCTTTTTCCTCCATCTGTAGGTTCTGAGGTATTTGTTGATGTTTATGAGCTAAACATAATCCTTCAGAACATCCTTTGCTAAACTCTAGACCATCGTTAACCCTTATGGAATGCTACAACATTTTCGTTGCAAAAACTCGACTTCACTAGGGGCAGTTGCTATAAAAGTTACACAATTTTGATTTTTTCAATTTTCTATGATTTTGATGGCTCCTTATGACTTCTAATACCATGTTGACTATACATATGGCTGAGTTAGCTGAAATAAGTATAGTAAAGACGAAAATTGGAGAGTTTTCCATATGATGGAGCAACACTTACTTCAATAATAATTTTGAGGTTTTTCTTGTTGAGTTCAACCTGGACCATCTAAATCTAAGTTTATAGTGTTGTAGCTTGTCCTCGTAGGGTTTTTCTATCTACTTGAAACCATCTATTTCTCCTATACATGTGTTCTAGCATTCTGTGTAAAGTCAGAGTCCTTTTTATCATCTTCTTAGACTTGTCTACAATTTCATCATAAAAATCTATTTTCTTTAACACTTCATTTTGGTATTCATCAAACTCTAGCTTGGTCTTAATTACTTCTTGTTTGGACTCCCTTAACTATTCTTGTAGGAATTCTATTTCACTTTTCTCTTGAATAATCTCCTTACCCTTCTTTCTTTGATGGTTTCTTTGATAACTCTATTTTACTCAATGGTGCTTCAGGTACCTTCTCCACTCGCTCCATTGATCTTGTGACAGTTTTCCTTGGCCTAAAAATTAAACCCTAATCTTCTCGAGTAAAATCTAATTTCTTTTCTCTCTTGTTTTTCTTCTTGGTTTAAGTTGCGGTCACTTATTTAGGTTGCTCAATTGGGCTTTCTTCAATGTCTATAACTTCTAAAATGTCAGTTAATCTGACCTTCTTTTCACTATGTTCCTATTCTTTCTTCTATTTTCTAGTCATTCTCCTCTTAGCACTTGTAGAAGCCTCAATTATAGGTTGTTTCTCTGTCACTGACTGTTGTTCTACTCTAGGCTTTTGCTCTATTCTAGGTGTTGTAGATTTGGCTTTTGGAGTTTTTCTAGAGGGAGTAGCAACATATAGTTCATATCCACTTAGGAATAAAAATGTAAGCCAGTCCCTATTCAATTTATTAATATCTCCAACTAGTAAAAATTTTATAAGACCATGATGAAAATAGAGGTACTACTTGCCTTTGATTTAGCTTGCACCTTGTTAGCCACATTTCCTAAAATTCTAAAGAGATAAAAAGGAATATCTAAGGGTTGTTTACCTATGAAGTGAAGTAGCAACCTGAAGTGGTATTGGTAGACCATATTAAACCTTCCCTCACATGTAAAATACTTCTGAATAACCATTAACAACTTGGAATAATTTTCTTTGAGACAGGTCCTAGGGATGCCCACTTCCATATCAATCCTTTAATGTTCTTCCTTCAAGAATTCATCACAATTCTACAGCTGCAACTTTTGAACCTTAAACCATGTTTTTTCTGATTTTGGGATTTTAGTAGCATGAGCAACGATGTCTGGAGATACATTCAAGCTCAAGATGCCCATCTTCGTGCCAACCATTGTGAAATCGAGAGTGAAGTCCTTGGTGATTTGTGCATGAAAACCTTGCAACTTTTGACAAAATCGAAGAAACCCCATGCTGGAAAATGACTGTATAAAAGCGAGGTCTTCCTTAATTAGTTTCATGTCTGTGGGCTCATAACGTACCACAAACCCTCCTTTTTATTTTTTTCTGGTGGCCATGATTACTAACACGTTGACGGATACTTGTAAGCTGCTTCCTTTTACCTACAAACCAAGATTAGAACACCTAGACCTCACGTAGACCTCACGTAGACCACGACTAGACCTATTTTGATAGTGCAAGCCCTGATCTATGACAACACATGTGCATTTTTTGATGAGAGAAGATGGTATAAAGGGAACGAGAGAGGTAAAAGTGATTTAAAAAAGAGTGGAGTACAAGGGTATCAAGAGGCATAAAAACTCAATACCTTCAGCATCACGAATAATTATTTTCAACAAAACTGTTATACAACAACAAACTCTCAAAGCGAGATAAGTGTCAGAGAGGACCATTTTTATACGGAAGTGTTAGGGACTTTCATAGCAAATTATGGGTTTGTGTAACTGTGTTTGCTACGAAGGACTGTAAAAGTGTCAAACCTCAAAAATATGAAATGACGACTTAAAAAAAAATGGAATTATGACCTTTCCTCTTTTATGATGACCCTATCAAACACTAAATGTACTGTATGACAGCTTTCACATGAACCTAAACATAAAAACCCTATCTAAGATGACTAATCAAACTAAAAATTATTTCTAGGGGTTATCATGGATAACAGGATGTGGGACCCCTAGGACTTTTCACATTTTTCTTATCTCATTCAAATTTTTACAATCTTGCTACAAAAAGGGAATATCTATTCTACTAACATTAATGGAAAGTATAATTCAAATATCATTCTTTTGATTCTTTCATTTATCTATGCTCTTCAATCATTGTAATGTCATTATTTTATTAATAGGTGTTAAGTCGATTAATCATTATAACAAAATATTGCCTATTTTAGAAGTGATATCTTGATTTAATGATTGAGTCTTCAGTGGTGGCTAAATCAATAAATCATGCTATAAGTTATATGAAGGTACAATTTTTTATTCTCGAAATTTGAAATGACTGCATTATTGACCTCTCCTCTCTATTGAAATTAATGTAGTCCTATCCGAGGATGATTGTTAAAATTAATTGGGGGGTGAGGGTACAATTATTCATACTTATGTAGGAACAAAATGAAATACAGATTGAAACAGAAACACAAAGCTACAACAAATACTAAACTTCAATTAATTGATAATAAAATACTAAAACTATTTACATGTAGAATGGAAACAAACTAGCCCGAGTGATGGCAACTTATCTCTGAGAAGAGATGTGGTGGCTACATGCCTCTGAACTATGTTACAATTAGGATCGCATGCCTTTTTATTATTTACAAACAAGGGAAAACCACAAACATATTAAAACCTAACAATAGGATATGAAGCACCAAAAGTTTGTGGGCCCTGTTGGGGTTAGTTGGTACACCAACTTCCGAGGGTCGTAACTCTGATATACAATCTTTGTTTGACAAGCACAATACATTTTTAGAAATATGTATCCAAAGACTACAAATTTTAACAACAAAAACCTATTGAGAGGTTTGTGTTTGCCCATTTTCCAAAAAAATCTCGTTTAAGGACTAAAAATGGGTCTAGAAATTTAGGACCCGAAAAACTGCCAAAAATAGTAAATTGTGCTACAATTAAGGAAACTAAAAGAAACAGTGTTGGGGGTCCAAGTGGAATATGTGGGTGACCACTAATATCCACCTTGATCATACAATGTTATGATGCTATTAATTTATTTTGTTATATCTGCATGTTGTGCCATTATTTGCGAGTTATTACTTTATTTACATTTAGGAAAGCCAGAATGCTAACACAATCAACTTCAGTAATTCAAAGATGTAAGTAACCACTTTTGAACAAAATAAGTAAGTTGTAAACATAAGCATGGGGGTTCCATCGATTATATATGAGCTGAGCCATCTACGAGCCATAGATGAAATGCACAACATTATGTATTGGGTAGAATGGTTGTAGTAATTTAGAAAAATTCAAGGTTTTGATAGAGAAGTTCCATTAGAATTCATACAAAACTTGAACAATGGAATGGTTATGGTAAATCATTTACATGTTCAAGTAGATAAAGAGGCTATAGATCAAGCTATAGGGTTAGAAATAGTAGGATAAATATGGTATGAGCTACATACTTCACTCCAAAATGCAACTTTGTTGTTCCTAGACGATGGAGATGAATTGGTTAGAAAAGGGAAGGGTATAATCCTAAACCATTTTTAGAATCTTGGAAGGAGGTGGAATAAATATTCCAAATATATATCACATGTGATGGAAGATACAACATGGTTAGAGGTCACCACCTTAAGATATTGGTGTATTTGTGACATAAGGTATCTCTGAATACTCCCTTTTTCTTGAAATCTATGTTATATAGAACAACACTTAAAGTTAGAAAGGCTAAAGAACCTTCTGTAATCATAAGCCACAATGGGTTAATTAAATTATTAGTTATAAGGAGCTTACAAAAAACCCAATAGATTTGGGAAAATTTCATTGGGGTAAATGAAGAACTTGTGAATGAAACGAATAATGATGAGGAAGTTCTTCTAGACAATGCTCTAAAAAATATTGAAGTTGATATAGATGGTGAAAATCCCGAAATTGGAACTACTAGAAAGAACCTTGAAGCCACAATTAGTAATGAAAATCCTAAATTTATAATTGGAAGTAGAAATTATTAGGAGGAAGAGAATTTTGAAATTGATGTAAGACAAGATGATGTGGACAATTTGGCTGATCTATTGACATTAGAGCAACCAAATTTCCCTCTCAATAGAAAATAAGCGGGAAAATCAAATTTTGTGGCATTAGAAGAATAAAACTCAGTTGCAAAACGAATTCCCCAATCTAACAATTTTCAGGTTGAAGCTACCTACTTAAGTACACCCCACTCTGAGGATATCTTTTCCAAAACCATCTATGCAAAAATTCCTCAAGTTGAAGTTTCATAGCTGGAATGTGTAATACCTGAATGTACTCCCCTTGAACTTTCACAACCTAAATCTTCCCTATTAGGTAATCTGGTCATTGAAAAATATAGTAAGTTAGAAAGACAAATTTCCTCTTTTATGGTCGTTTTACCTAGAGGGAGGAGAAGGTTAACTCAATTGTCTAAACTATAGTAAGGACTCACCTCATCCCCTCTCATGTCTCTATGGAAGTCAACCTCCTTTTTAGGGGAAATATATTTAACAGAGGAGTCTTCTAGTGAGAAAGGAGAAATTTGTCAGGATCAATCCATGTAAGAATTACTGGAAATAGTGACAATCTTGATTCAATTAGATAAGGAAGAAATGATGATTGGCTTATGACATAAACGATAAAAGGTGCATGAAGATGGGAAAGACCTAAAAAAGGTCCGAAAATCACGTGAGGAGAATTTGGATCAGATTGTTCAAAATATTGAAGATGCATAGGTACTTTAGAAATCAAATTTAGATCAAGAAGTAACTAGTGTAGAAGTGGAGCATACATTAGAAAAAGAACAAGATTTATTAAAATATTTAGCTATGGAGGAAGGAACGACTGTTGTGACTCAAGAACATTTTATTGATTCCTTAATTGATATAGTTCAAAATTTTTCTGCTAATATTTCAAAAATCATAGCTCGGGTTCGTCCCATTGATTCTCCTACTACTACAACTCATGAACCTTCCACTGACTCTGCAATTACAACTGTCTAGGAACATTCTATTGGTTTTGCAACTACTATGGTTAAGTGCCTTATGTTGATTCTCCAGTTGATGAGGTTAAAGAGTCTTCTATTGATTCTCCCATTGATGTAGTTAAAAAACCCCCTATTGATGTCTCAATTACTTTCAAGGGCATTCCATTAAATCCTTGACAACCATGGCATAAGAACCTTTAGTTGATCCTTATGATTTCTATTATGCAAGAACCTTGTGTTGATGCCTCAATTGCTATGGCTTGTGATATTCCTACTAATTCCTTGGCTATTATAACTCAAACAATTCTGATTGATTCCCAAACTATTGAAACTCAAGAATCTCTTATTGATTTTCAAGAGGCAAAAGTATATAATCCACCTATTGTTTCTCTGACTGTTCCTTCAAAAAGTAGAAGTAGAAGACAAAAATTAGAAAGTATTGAAGTAGGAAGGGATAAGGTGAGAAATAGGCTTTTTAGAAGAGTGGTCACTTTGGAAAAGGATAAAGTTTCTCTAAAAAGGAGGATACATGAATTAGACAGATAGTGTTATAGCTCCAAATCTCACCAGTATGGTTTGTGATGCTTCAGCCATGGCCTAGGGCAACCCCTCCTTCCAGACCTGGTCATATATCTAAAAAACAGTGTTTTATTCCCTGTACGCGATATTGCCCTGAGTTAAACGCGTGTATACGTGGGTTCTTACATACCTAACCCGCGTATATGTATTAAAACACTTAAAAAATATAAAAATTCTTTATTTTCGGGCAGAGATCGCAGGTTTTACCTGCTGATCACCTGTTAGTGCCCGTGGCCTCAACTGTCCCCAACCAATTCCTAACTAAAAAACCACTTTGGAGTTGGTATAAAAAGACATCAAGGGGAAGGCCTAAGGAGGAGAAATCATTGAGCAAAGTTATTATACTGATTTTTTATCCCCCTGATCAGGTCTGAAGACCCTTGTGCCTTCTGC